>PNEQ01061210.1:11134-49318 GCA_003012365.1 Medauroidea extradentata | reverse complement strand
GGAGATCGGGCATCACGCTTTTCATTGATTACAAAAACAAATGTACAAAGTAAACAATTATATTTACTAGTGCTGCAAACACACAAACAAATAGCTAATATACCAAACATCATTTCCACCACACTTTGTGGAGACATCCCGAACATCTGTCAACGTGTGCGGCGATAAATGTAGCTTACGAGATTTATATGTACTCGTTTGATGTGTGCCTGTGCCTGTGCTACATCAATTGTAGCGTAGTATTTAGGCTTCCTTCGGCGACCGGGTTTCAAAAATGTTTCATTGTAAAAGTAGCCTACATAAAAATTACTGTCAACAATCGCTCTCACAAGGATAGTTTAGGATGTTTATGTAAACAGAGCACAAAACACCATTAACTTATAGAAATTAACTCTGCAACATTTACAAAAAAATCGAATAAAGAGAAATTTAAAATAAGATTACAAACATGTTAAATTACGCAAATTTCGGGTGTCGGCTTACCTTCTCTGATGAGGTCACATCGTTGCTGAAAAGTAAAAACACTGCTGGAGAAGGTTTAGCACGTAATCCACGTACACAGCACTTGCGTTCACATGATTCCGTTTCATTAATGGTTTTAGTCTCGTAAGAATATTTTTAATCCCTAGTATAGAAAGCGCAGCTAATAATGGTAAATTTCAACGCACAGTAACCAAATTAAATAATAAACGATAATATTCACTTGGCAGCATTGCCGTGCAGCGCGGGAACTTGCCAATATATTCAATTCGTGTAGCTTGTAAAAATCAACTGCCTGTGACCAGTGTTGCCAACTGAAGTTTACAGGAAACCACTAATGGCACTGGAATAATAACCGGAGACCTATCTTATCAATAGAAAAGAAAATTTCCAATTTACTAGTGTAAGTTTATACTGTCTTCGCCTCCCTGTTTAATCAACGTATAAGTTACAAAACTTGACCGGTAGTAGATTATCTGAAATCACAGTAACTGGTAACAAAACCACTAAAGTGGCTATTCTGCTAGGTTCGGCTATATTCGGAACACTTCGGCGAGAAAGCACTGCAATCGTAGCTTCTAACACAGCGTTACGTAGCCAATCCCCTCCCGTGTTCCTTCCTCCCGGCCGACCCTCCAATCCCTTCATTCACCCGAATACTATCGCTGCAACTCTATCCACTAGAAGCGATATTGGAAGCGCTTTTCAACAGCTTGCTTTGGTTGTTTACTGGTTCTTATCTTCCAATTGACAGTGTTGTAATCCGAGCGGAATTCGTAAAAGATATATCTATCTGCAAGAGTCATAGTTAGCTTCTAGTAGGGACAAGGTTACAAGTAAATATTTATTATAATCAGAGAATTGTCAGGAAGCTGCCTGGGCAAGCACTACTTGCCTTGCTTACCCTGACGAGACGCCACTGATATAGGCGTACACATTCTATCTCGCTAGTGGGTTTTACTGTCGGTGTTCTGAATTGGGTTATACCCTTCCGATTTTTAATCTGATCATCAGCTATACGTATTCAGTTGGTCTACTTGAGAGTTTATGTACATTTATGCTTCAGTTGATAAATTAATATTATAATAATTGCTATTATTAACATATGGCCTTCATAATAGTATGCGGATATACCCGTACCTAAATTGCATTGGCTTAACATTTATGTTGTTTAGTGTAAGAAAAATAAGTACAATTAACTTTCTAAGTAGAAATTGTATTGGTCATTTTAGTGGTGATTTAACGTAACACTAAACAAGAACATTGAGGCTACGATTAGTTCTTGGTGTAGATGCCTTTTACTGTTAAGAATAGCTTATTGTATTAGTGCTGTACTGACATGGAATTTGTTGTTTTTTATAGTGGAAGTCGCGGTGGTGCGTCATGAGGAAGCTGTCGCCAGTAGCAGGTATGGTATTGTTTATTTGTCTGTGAGGTGATGGGTTCCGTGCATTTAGTTCAAGATTCTTATCTAAGTTCGGACTCGGTATGCGCTCTCTTGGTGATAAGCTTCTAGTCTGCGAGATGTGCTCGTTAGATGCATATCAGTGGTTCAGATTCAAGACCACGTATCTCCAAATCAGCAACTTTTTAGTATATATGAAAACTTTTAAACATTCATTTATAGTGTAACAACTTGCAACATAAATCAATTTTCAAAATTTCCCATAGTTGGTGAGATTTTTAAATGATTGTTGCAATCGGAGTTTACAATAAGAATGTATTGGTTTGTGGACATTTACGCCACTGCCAATGTTTTGTTGACCAAACTTGGGTTAAAAGACCAAGTACAAAAGCAGAAAGAAGCAATTCCAGAAGAATTTGTTTAAGTTATTTTTATTTCAACTGCAAGAATTCTAAAAATAGAATTCAGTCGTATTTTGACAACACCCAGACACAAAAAATGGACACACAGAAATCCAGTTTCCCAATAAGAATATAGTAAAATAAAAGGAAAGGAAAAAATAGAGGACAGTGGACAGTTAACAAATTACAGAATACAACACAGTACAAGTTACATTCATCGGAAAAAATGCAACGTTTCGGGAATTGCAATCTATTCCCGTATTCAGGCTGGAGACAAAGCTGGTCGAAGCCCCAAGATGCGAATGAAGTTAGCCGTCGCCGTTGCCTCATGTGCCATCCGAGGCCGTGCTGTCGCGAGACCGAAAGCCGAAGCTTCCATAACTCGCTGGGTGTTTGTAAAATCAAATGCACCGAATGAAGTTCGCTAGAAAATTGGGGCTTATTGGGCTGGAAGGTCTCTAGACTGCTCAGCCAATCGTAGCAAAGCATGTGTGATTGGCTGGGCTCTCAGCCAGTGAGAGGCAAGTACTCTCATGATTAGCTGAACACCTAGTAGTGTTGTTGGCTGGTTTTATGCCGAGACTGTTACACACAAATATGTTTATTTTATATTGTGTAGTATGGTTTATTTTCTTTATTAAGAGTGCGGGGTAGATGAAATATACGCTGAAAATATCAATTGATTTCTACGCTTTTTTCGAAGCCAATATATGGACAAAATACTCGGTGACAATCCTGAATAATGGAATTTGCGAACTTTATGAGTAAATATTTTCCAGAATTAGTAATTCGTTACGCGTGATCTCTTGCGCCGCAGTCAAATGCACGAGGTTCCGGCGTCAGAGATTGTACCTCAGCAGTTCGTAACACTGGAAACAATTTTATTTAAACGTTGGGTAAAACAATTGTCTAGGATTGTTGTTGTTTAATTTTCGAAAATTGGGTTTAAGAAACCTACAGTTATAGATTAATTCTTTTGGCGGTGAATTACGTACCACGCCCTCTTAAAGACAGCCACGTGCTTTTTAGTCCAATGCTCTGTTGGCTTATGATGTTTTTGTTTCTGGCTGTGTAACCTGATTCTTTTATTTTTCGTTTAATTCTGTAATTTTCCTGGCTTATTGGGTTAGCTGAGCCCCAGAGAATTTTGTGGCTATTTTCCCATGCATGTTCTGCAATTTTAGATTTCTGTAGGATATTTCATTCTTTTTCGTGTTGTTTTTGTGTTCTTTGATGCGAGTGGATAGGGTTCTGCCAGTTTCTCCTATGTATAAAGAACCACACTCTTATATTATTTGATTTGTTGTTAGATGGGCATTTCCTTGTTTTGGTCCATACTACAATCTCTCTATAGTTACGGAATATTTTTTCTTATCATCTTGTATGTATTGGAAATTGTTTTTACTATTTACCAACATTTTCTCGAAGCCAAAAATTATATAATTTTTACTTAAAAAACGAGGCTACATAGTGGTTTCTGTACGGTTCGTCGAACGTGTTTTGTTCAGCTTCACGCTCATCTGGCGAAGGGGCAGAGCAATGGAAGGTACGTGTCACGCTCACCGTCGTGACTCGGTTTTTGAGCGACGAGTCGGCATGCAGTCGGTTCAGACCTGCCGTGACCGTGGGAGACCCATCCTCTTCGTCTACTCTTTGCAGATCCTTGCATCAAGTCCTCGACTGCATTTTCTTCCTTCTAATTTTTTTTACTGTGCTTCACGTCTTGTCAATGGATACAGCGATATACAACGTCTGCACAAGGACAGAACCTAGGCGAGGTACAGCATGTGACCTTTTTTAAGAAACCATCCAGTTTCTTGGCAGAAGCTAAATAGGCCCTGTGTACTACTGGATGCAACAGCATTTCTGTTGGGCCACCTTGCTTGGTCCTGCATATCCAAGCCAACCAGTATTTGTGCAGGATGGCCACGAACCTGGAACATCTGGAAATGTCAGGTACTTTTCTTGGCTGGCTCAGTTTGAGCTTCCATAGAATTCACAGGATGGGAAATAATAGTTTTCAGAGCATCATTGTGTTTTGGCTGATATTACTCTCGTATAGGTCTTGATGAGAATTATACATGGTTGGTTCATTTTCATTTCCGCCGAATGTTGGATCAACACAAAAGTGTTATAGAGCTTATATATTTGTTTTTATTGGTAAATACTTTTTAACAAATTGGCAAAAAGTTGTTTACGTGCTCATGAATGTCACGTCTTTTTTGTCAGGGAAATCTGGAAAAAATAAGGAAAATTTGTTTGTTGCAATGAGTGGCAACCTTGTTATTATATTATCTTCAGAACGCCATTGAAACGATAATGTGGTTGACAATCTTGATTATATTCTGTATGTGCATCTCGAGAAATCAGTAGCATGACATTAACTTTTTTCGGTTTAAATTTGCAAGGTTGTAAAATAAAATGGGGGAAACCGCATTGGTTGGATGAAATAATACGACAGGAATTTGTTTTATTGTAGTGTTCCTGTCAGGGTATGTATTTTCCCCAGTATTTTTAATGTGAGACGATAAAATTATTTCCTTTTTCGGGTAACCTCCACGAAAACAAAAATCTTCGTTATCATACAGTACCTTGGAGACTGTAAAATTACTATAACATAATTCCGTCTCAAAAATTTGTACTCGTGACGATCGGCCAAATTAGTAAAATAAGTGCGTCCGTATCAAGTGAAGCTTTTATTTTCATTCCAAATAAAACGTGTCCTGTGTGCACGAACTTCTAAAAGCCTCATAAACGCAGTTGCAGCTACCAGTTTTGTTACGAGGACGCGCGGATCTTCAAGCAGATACTACAGTGGCCACTCTACACATAACCGTGTGCAGTTATTTGTGTTTTACATGTACGAATGCCCTTTAAGCCATATGGACGCGGTAAATAGAGAAGTATGGTTACATCGTATAGCCCACTAGCTCACCAAAACAAATGAACTGCTAAAAGCAGACAGTTTCTAGTTAGACACGACCAGAACTGCCGCATAGATCCTGTAGATTATGGCAGTTTGTTTACGTGGCTGGCGGAATTGTTGTCGGTCGAGATGGCGGTATCCAGGGCTGATGCAATTTGCCCGCGCGGAATCAGCGGGGAAGCTACACCGTGTTATCGATGGCCGCCCGCACGCGCGCTGTGCCGTGATTAATATTGGCCGTTATCATCTCCGCCTTATCTTCGGCCGCGTATTGGAAAACGTGCCGGAGCGGTATCACACGGACGTATACGGTACGCTGTGCCGCTTAACATTTCTGGGATTGTTTCCGCCGGGGATTCCAGCTGGATAACTGTGTTCTGCGTCGTGGGTGGGTTATTGACAGTAATCATGCTGAACTTTTTTTAAATTTCTTCCTGGTTCAAAATTTGGCAAGCTTTATTTGAAAAGCAGGGACTTAGCGAATTACTAGAGACCCGGAAATTTGATGATGGGTTAAACATCCTACCGGTTGGAATCTGTCGTTCTGTGTAAGTTTTGTTATAAGCTACTTGTTCATTGGCTGGCATCTAAAATTATTATAAGGGCGCGGTCTACCGCAGTTTTCATCATCATTATTTTATTTGTACTATATTTTTTTTCTTATTTTAGACACAAAATGTGACAAAATTTGGCTCTTATGAAATTTTTTTTATCTCTCATAGTTTTCGCGTAATGGCTTGTTAAAGTCATATTTTGCATGTTTCCGTTTTAACGACTAACCTACACTAAAATCAACTGATACACCAAACTAAAAAAAAAAAATCACAGTGGATAGACATTGCCGGCTACAATGCCATGCTCATTAAATTAAATAATAAAAAATATTTGCATTTAAAAAAATTATTGTGTTCGAATACAGGTTTTTTTTAAGAAACTATTCCACGCGTGCCCATTGTGCCAACGTACGAAAAGAAAACGAACTTCAGACAAGGTCGGAACGTCATTGTTAAGACGCCATACTCATTAAACACACTGTTTCTAAGCCCCCCAACATGGCCAAAAACGGCCTTTTCGGACTTCCGTACTTCAAAATATACTAACGGGATGCATGTGAAACTCAGATTGCGACTTGCACTGAAATAGTTGCAGACTTTCCACTAATAAAATAATATGGTCACAGCTTAATGTCCCATAGTAAAAACCGTTCGGCTGGAAGCTTGCACGCTAGTTCAGCGCTTGGCTCGTTGAGGCGACACGGCATTTGATGCGAGTTTCAAGGTCGACCTTACAGCTCCGTAGCTTTTGAGCCTCTCATGCGCGGGTAGGCGGCGTCCGTAAGGGTGTCCAAGTGGTGAAAGATCGTAATTCTATATTTGTATGAAACATTGTTAGTTTTGTAGACGTAACTAGGGAGTACATTTTCCTCTTACAAAAAAATAACTCTTGTCAGTTTTTCCATAATGGCACTTCAGAGTCAAAAATTTCCACGTGTTTAGTTCTTGTAAGTAGCAAAGACCGATGAACATAAATTAATTCAAAAATTCACACTGAATCTACATTTCACGGGCTACTGCTTGACTTGTTTTAAAAAATCCGTTACAAATTTTTTTTGTATTTAAAATTTTCTGTAATTGTGAATTTTTTGCTTACTAACACAAACACACGGCCCTGCTCGCGAGTTGACTTGCTTGCGCGTAGATATGATACTGTATTACTTACGCCAGCCAGTGGCACCCTTGGTGCTTTATTTAATGCGTCACCCACACCAACGCAGACTATCTTGGAAGTTACTGACTGGTGTATGTAATGCAGTTTTAAGGGTGTTCAAGTGCGATAGAATCATAATTTTATATTTTTATGAAATATTGCTAGTTTTATAGAAGATACTTGTGAGTACATTTTCCTCTTACGAAACAATTTTAACTCGCATAATTTTCTCATGACGGTGCGTCAAAGTTAAAATTGGCATGTTCTGCTGCCATGTAAATAGTGAAAACCCAATTGACTTACGTAAGTGAAATGATTCACAATGATATAACATGCCACGGGCTAGGCCTACGTAAAAAAAATCCCGTGAACTATTTTTATATTTTAAAATATTTCTGAATTTTCAATTTTTTCTGTACTTTAGCGGTTTTATGAAAATTTCAAAATATTACGTTATGGTCTTTTAAATACTTTATTGCATAGCTCATGAGATGTAATATCACAGTGAATTATAGGACAATTGGTTTTCACTATTTGTATGGCAGCAGAATAAGCATTTTATTTTACTTTGTCGCACCGTTATGAGAAAACTATGAAAACTAAAATTGTTTCGTAAGAGGAAACTGTACTCACAAGTATAGTCTACAAAACTAACACTATTTCATAACGATATGAAATTATGATTTAATTGCACTTGAACACCCTTAACCTTCACTCGCAAGCCAATTAACTGGGCGTATAGCTTAGCCTACAATAATTTTTTCGTACGGGACCTTTGAATGTGAAACTATTGCATTTGTTGGTAAGTTTGGTTAGAATTTCTACATGTTTTGGATCCCAGTGTATCTACAATTCGTTTGGTATTCCTCCACATACGACATTTTTGAAAAATAGTGTTTAGCCAGTTTGAAGGGCTCGAAAATCGTTTTTATAATAAGCGTACTGGATATTAAAACTTGCTGTATAGTTACAGTTTGAAGCGTGTGTGGCCTTTTTGTATATATATGGCTTTTCTAAAAATCTGGGTACAGAAAAGTTATCCAAGTTTTTCACTTTTGAAATCCACGCAGTTTTTGTTACCTTTTGTGGCCAGTATAGTCGATCCTGTAAAATATAGCCACTTCTTGTCAGCTCGTTCCCGTCACAAACAATGAAGAACTTAGGTTGAAATAATATAATGAAATCGATTAAACTTTTATATATGCTCTGTCATCCCAAAATGTTGGTACATCCACTGAAACACACGTTCTCATGGGGGGAAAACTGCTAGATTAAGGCCAAGATTTTAACTTTCTATCGTTTTTGCTATAGTTATTTATTTATTGTTTTGCTTAAACGAGAGCAGGCATCAAAGATCTGTCTGGCAGTTTTGTTTAAATGATTTTTGCCGTCATAGCTAATCTTTTCAAATAAAGATATACGGTTTCAACTGAAAAGTCGTTAATTAGATAATTAGCTAAAACCATATTATTTACTGCCTTTAAAAAAAATCAGACAACACGACGAAGACAATTTTAAACAAAAAATCCACCCAGGTTTTTTATATCTTTTCTCGTTTAGGCTTAAAAAGTTAATATCGCTAAAAACAAAAAAAGTAGACACTAGAGAGTGTGCCTTAAGAGGAGTCCTTCGCGGTGTCAAATTTCCACCTTTGACGCGTGGGAACAGCGTAGCGATAAGAGCCAGTGTCCCACGCTTGACGAGAAGCAAATCGCCTCTATTCACAGCGCGCCAAACTGGCGTTCAAGATTTTCCTTGTCTTTTTACTATGGGACTTTAAGCGGTGGCCCCAATATTTTATTTTTTAGTAGTATGAAGTAAAGACCAACGTATGCTTCTCGTTTTGCACTTTACGAATTCAGGTAATATTTTCGGAGTTACAACAGTCTAAAAAACCCCGATTTTAGCCATTTTGAGAGGCCCGAAAATCATGTTTCTAACAAGCGTGCTGCATTTTTGAAAAAATAGAAGCATGGTTTCAAGTGTGTGTTCTTTTCGTAGGTAAACATAATATGAATAACTTAAGCGGTTTCGCGTAAAAATGTATGCGCGTGACAAGCTGCAACGTCGTCCATGCGCCAGTCGAGGACTCCTCTTAAAGGTTGCAGGGAACGGCCCCCGTAGATTGTTTCATCGAAAAAGGAATTTAGTCGCATCTCCCATACAACACATTTCAAAGTGCATGCTCGCTAGAAAATATATTGTTCAACTTAGACATTGTTCGTGGTAAAACAAAGTGCGGCAACTGTTCCTTCCTCGTTTGTACTTTAAGTAATGAAAGAAAGCTAGAATGCATTGAAAAAATTATTTTGTATGAGCAGTGCTTGTTACCAGTCTGCGAGAAATAGACTTGGAAAATTTTAATTTATATTGTGTTGTATGTGCGTCAGCGTAAAACAGATCGTGAAATTATTAAATTTGTTTGTACTGTCGTTAGTCGCAGTAACGTTGGTTATTTGCGCAATGGTACAGCAAAAAAAAAAAAAATATAACATAGATGTCGCGATGCGATGAGTATCTTTGGGATGTGTCCGCATCGCGTTATCTTTGACTTCCCCGGCTGCTTGGGAAGTTAGTAGCTTGGTCTTCCGTGCCATTGCCTGATGTTTAATGGAACAATTTTTGCTCCCTTCTCGACGTCTCAAGGGGCGAACATAGGAGTTTCTCGCCTCGACGTGGGAGACGTTCTCGCTGGTTATATAACAAGTTTTCCCGTCTCGGTAACTGTCTGCCGAACTTCTCCCTTCTTTACTGCCGCACCTTGCACAAGCGACTATTGTCTGTTTGGGATAAAGAGAGCTCTGAAGATTTGGCCTAAATATACGTTAACAGTTCAACTCCGATGCTTTTACTGCAGCGTAAGGGGAATGGAATTCTCGCTATAATTGGAAATTTCACGCTTGTTATCTCAGAATTAATTAGGCGTTCTTGAGTCACAGTACTAATATATAATCATATATATATAATGGTCTAAATTGAAATTGGAGATTATAATATAGGTTTAAGTGGCAAAATGTTGTACGTCTACACAATGTGGCAACACTGCTCGGAGATATTCTCTTCTCTTGCGAGCCACATCCTTGCATCCGTAATATGCAGGTCAGAATAGTAGCAGTAAGGTATCTGTGGAGCGCAAGAAGGGACTAACTACAATGCTATGTTGCCACATTATGCATATAAAATGTCATCGTACAACGATTTACCACTTACATCTTCGTCTGCAATTTAGCCTCGGATTCGTGTGGTGTACTTATACGTTTTGTTTCTGGACAGCCGGTATATATGTATATACTTCCGACATAAGTGTAATTCGGTGAAAGTTAATGTGGGCATGTAGGCCTAATGCTGTCTTGTTCTTACTGTACAAATATTTGAAAATGTACCACAATATATAGGAGTGTTAAGTCCACAGGCCCCTATTTACGCATTTTCTTAGCATACTATTTTTAAATTCGTAAGGAATCAGCCCTCGTAAAACTATAACGTAGATATAAAAAAAATAAAGTCGCTAACTAGCCGACATATTAGGTTTATTACATTTTTGTGTGACGGTTTCCCGACATCTGCCGCCTTTCATAATTAAAAAGAAAAAAATAATGTTCGCAAAAACAGCGGAAAGTGGGATCAGTGGCCATAGAAAATATGAGGGGGGATTGAATTTTTGTCCTTGAAAAGGGCAGTCCTTCAGGATTTCTTAGCTGTTGCAACACGTGTTGCGACTTACAAGGTGCAACAATTCCGACAACCTTTCAAATACACCGTTATCAGAACAATCCTAAAGATATGCCCTTCCCAGCGGCAACATGTCAGCCGCCCCAAGATAAATATTGTAAAATTGTTTTCCATGCAACAAGAATTAGCGTTGCTATACATTTTTTGGAAACATATGTATACTGGTGTTACCAGACTTGTTAGCAACAATGATCAACTGTTGCTCAATTATCAAGTTGAATAATTGTAACTGTTCCATACTTAGACTCAAAGCCGTATGAGATGTTTCCAAGTAATTTGTAATTTAGGTTGTAATTGGTGGCTACTTAAACTACCGTAATAACACAAAATAGTTCAGTATTACAGAGGATCGGAGCTCGTGTTTTTAGAAAAAGTGGAGCGACCAGTTTACGTAATTATTGGTCACGTGATGGTGTAAGAAACGTGACGCCTCGTAGGCTATTAATATTAGTCGGCAGCTGACTTACTAATAGAGGCTTAATTCGCACGGTGGAGCTGTTATTTTGACGGCATGTGGCACCACGCGTAGATAGTTATAGAATTACTTAAATGCTCTTAATATTGTTGACTGAACATGTGGGGAGCATACATAGTGCATTGTTACACGCAGTTTTCATTTTCTTCGTGTGTAAACTTTGAAATTTAATGTAGGCATTTATCATGTAGTATTTTTTTGCTTTTAAATTTCCTTAAGGTTACCATTTGTTGGAATGACAATTTTTATTGCCTCATATTAACCCACCAGTGTCCCTGTCTACGGTAGTTTGTAACGAATTTCCTTTACAAGTATATGGATATTCTTTATACAATAAGATACCACTTATTAATAACATTAAATATGGTAGTTTAGAGTCTTTTGTGCCCAATTTTCTTTTATTATAACAGTACATATTACACGGACCATACTTAAGGCCATAATCTTTCATTTATTTCTATCAGTTGCAAATAGGCCTAACTCAAACACTTTTAACCAGATGCTTTGAAAAAAATTGAGACTGTGTACTGTCATACGATGCACAATTTTTCCAGGGCGGTTTTTTTAATAATGAACCGTTTGCTAGCAAAAAAATTTTTTTGCTTAATTTTGGCTTATTTTGACAACAAAGTATGTGATATTTCAGGGGCAAAAATCTAAAAATCCGTTTAGTGTATTGCAAGAGAAAAATTTAGATAGAAGCAATAAGTGTCAAAACTGTAACAATGAATTGTTAATTTATGTATTAATTTGCGTTAAAAATATTTCCTAAACCATTGCAAAACTAAAGAGCGAGGCATTATTATGCAAATTTACAGCGGGTTGAAAAGTAACCACATAGGCTTGTGGTGTTGCTCAGCTTTTATTCACTAGGATTATTGAAGAACTGCTTCTTAAACATATGTTACTATTGTAGTGGTAGTCTACATCCTGTAACAGGTTAGGCAGGTCAATGTTACTTGTTTGAAAACGGGCACTTTCTGCCGCGAGTTGTCCTGTATGTTAGGGGCCATAAATCGGGTGTCATTTTTAGTTTGTCAGACTTCGTGATAGAAAAGAATTATTATTATTATTAAAGTAAAAATTAAAAGATGTAGGCTAATTTGTTTTTCAAGGCCGCGGCGGCCGAATGGTTAAACAACCCTCCTCCCGCCAGAGCGATCCGGGATCGATCCCACCGCGGGGCTGATCCCGGATTTTTCGCATGTGAGATGTATGGCTGTCATTTGCCATTAGCCGACGGGTTTTCTCGGGGTACTTCCGTTTCCCCTATCGTCGCTGCTTTATCTGTGGGGTCTCATTTCATGTCAACCCTCATTCATCTCTGGTCGTCCAGGTTGAGGGCTGACACCCCATCTTGTAATCAGAAACATGGTTGTAACTATTCAAGGAGTATCCTTGTATCAGCGTGCGGTCCCCTGGTACTACAACGAGATAATATTTCTTCTAATAACACCAATAAAGTTTTTTTATCTTGCCCAGATAAAGTTAATTATATTAACATCTGTAATTTTGCAGCCTCCCTTGACTTTATCTCTTGCCAGTCTTATCCATAAGCTATTCAATTATTCTGCCTAGCCTTTACAGGAATCAACCTTACTTTTGTGCAGTCATATCGTGGCGTCTCAATTCGTTACGCATCTTTCGTTGTATTTTTGTGTACGAGGTATGCAGAAATGACAGTGCATGTCGTGCAATAAATTTCCCTGCATGTTTACTACGAGATGTCGCAATCGTGATTGTGTATTATACTGTACAGTGCGGAACAAATTAGTTCTGGTTGCCACCACTCGTCTGGTAAATTTAACTACATTCTTCTTGTTGTGAATTTCGTCGTTATAGTCGGTTGTGATTACCTAAATAACTACCAAGCTGTAAATGGCACATCACGCGCTTCAAAAGTGTTGCAGTGTGTTCCTAAATATGCTTTTTATTTACGAAACTATTCCATGTGTAATCCTACCCATTGCGACAATGTGCGTAAAGGGAACATACTTCGGACTCCTATGAAGTGTCGCTATGAATTTAGTAACCTTTACTACGGAGAGCTCCTCATGTTTTTAAAAATTTTTTATATGTATGTGTGTATGTATATATAAGTAAAGAATCGATATATACATCCCCAGAACTTGCCTATGTACGTACGCCGATATAAGTTACCAAGAGAGGGGTTTATTCTGAACCTAGAGTGTACCTATAATATACATATATGACATGTAACTTTTAATATTTTACTTCTTAGTTCACATATTTTTTAAAAGACTAGTATTTATTTTATATTATATATTTTTTTACTTTTAATTTATTTTTATCATTAATAATAATTGACAGAGGCATTTCAAGTAGGCCACACAATTTTATAACACACAAAAACTAAGCAAAATCCGACTACTTAGCAAGGTGTGTTCTGTGTAGTTTCTGTTTGCAGTAAAAAAAATGCACAGTCTGAGCCATATCAACTCTCAGATTTATTTACGGTAGAGTCTTCATTTTAATATTCTAACTGCTAGTCCCACTGTTAATTACATTCTGGATACTAGAACAGTATTTTTTCTTCAGTACAGAATCATAGTTCATTGGATGTGGCACTAAATATATCCTAAAGGAAATCCGTACACACGTCTCAGCCTAATTTAATAATATTGCCGTCAATAGGCATTCAACATGCATAGTTCTTAGTTCAGACATTTCAACATTATAAGAGCGTTCTGTACGTTTGCAAATGTGTATGTTGTTCGCAGACTGCAGATTGGTAACCACAGTCGTGTTTCTATTTTACTTTGCTGATTCAATTATTTGCACCAATGATTAAAGAGTTTCGATTTGACGCCACGTTTTGATTACACAACTTTTTACAGTGAAGTCAAACGATAGATCGTTTTACTATTTTAGTTTAACGCTTTTTCCGAGGTCATTTTTTTGGCCGTGTCTGAAAGTGCGCGTAAAGGAAGAATAAAGAATTCGTTTTAGTTTTAAAATGGTTCAGAGGTACTGTGCTGCTGAAGGATCACGTTTGCCCTCATTTCATGGATTCTGTGTTTGCCTTTTTGTTACAATCAAGGTCCCGGGGAAGCTTTGTCATCTGAACTCAATGGTGGGGTCGTTAAGAGTTTCTTGTCACTCAGAGCGCTGAATTTTTCTTTATTTCTTCGTTATTCAAGATGTGATAAAGATGTATTAAAATTTATGACAGTGGGGTTTTTGAAAATATTTACTGCACCGTACAGTTCGCACATTAATACAGGCTGTCAGAATTTGTTGCACAACGTTTGGTATTGTAGAGGGAACTCAGTAGATGAGGTTTTGATAAGCAACATTTTTTCGGAAATTTTCCTTTTATAGGAAGATATCTTCGTCGACGTTCTGGCTTCGTTGAAATTATTCAGCAAATACGCGTGTGCATGAGAACATGTATCAAAGGTACACGTTAAACAACGAACAGCAGGGTTGCCAACTTGCCACTTTGAGTAGCTCTTGTATTGTACCCAAGGAAAACGCCAGTTTTTTTAAATATTTTATCATATCTGTACATCGCCGCATCGGAACCTGTTCTTACTGTTTATTTTTATCAAATCTCCTCGTACTGTGTGTAATAGGTATTCTAACACACCCTACTCTACTATAAATGAGTGATTGTGAAACATTCAAGAAACCGTTTTATGTTAGACTAGTTATCTTTGTCAAAACTGAATTGTGTGTGTACATATATATATGTGTATGTTTGTGTGTGTACATATATATATGTGTGTATGTTTGTGTGTGTACATATATATATATATGTATGTATGTTTGTGTGTGTATATATGTGTGTATATATATGTGTGTATATATGTATGTGTATATATGTATGTATATATTTGTATGTGTTTATATATGTATGTATATGTGTGTATGTGTGTATATATGTGTATGTATATGTGTGTATATATGTGTGTATGTGTATATATATGCGAATTTTTTTTACAAAACTAGTACGCTTTACATAAAATTGTGCAACGTGTGACTACCCTTAGACAAAAATATTTACAAGTCATCCCGTTAAAAAGTTTTAAATTTTCTGCATCAATGTGAAAAGCCGAATTTCAAAAATAGTCGCGTTTTAATTTTGAAATTATTTTATCATCCTAAGTGAACATCTCACGCAGACGTTTTAGGATTAAAACATTATTTTTAAATCAAAACGCGAATATTTTCGAAATTCAGTTACTAAGGAGTCCTGGATATTATCGTACTAAAAACTGTATCAATTAGTTTTCCATTTTTATGGATTTTTTTAGTTTCAGTCTTTTATTTTTCTAAATACTTAAATTTAAATTTTTTACTTAAAAAAGGAGCATACTATCGCCCAGTACTATATAAACAGACGTTCGGTAGTAAAATATATTCTCAGCAAAAGAATGTCATCGAATTATGATGAGTAGTTTAAATTTTATCGACGATTTAATATTCTAGGGACATATTACCTTACCATACTCGCGAACCTGTTATACCACAACTTGTGTGTCGATTTAAGGGCATTTCCCTGCCTCTGCTCGTCTTCGCACCTTACTCGTAATTCAGGGACAGCCTGTATATGTCGGTCAGCTTTATCGCTTTATTGGGTTTGTACCCCGCATACACAAACGCGGGCTGGATTGCGCAGAAATGAGAGGGAATTGCGACGTTCCGCTAGTGACGTTCGTCCTTGACGCGCGGATGGCATTGCCCTATGGTTAGGTAAGGAAGGGGGCGGAGGCTGCCCGGAGAGACAGTACAAGTCACGACATGTCCGACATGTTATCCCATTTGCAAAGATCCGGGTTCCAGCCCATATCGCCGCGGTGGCGTTTCCGGCTGCTATATATCTGTGTTGTTGAAAGTTTGTTTGAGTCAGTCATTTGACGAAACAACATTATTTGTTTCCTACTAAAAACTAGTCGTGGGCATTATAATTGTGTACAAAAGTAAATACATGGATTACCATACAATTTTACTGGTGGAAAGTCTGTAGCAAAGTTCAGTGCTCATCGCAGTCTTGAGTTACACATACATCCGGTTTGTACATTTTTAAGCACGGCAGTCTGAAAAGACCGTTTCTAGTCATGTTGGAGGGCTTAGAAACATTGTTTTTATTTAGCATAGTGTGTGAACAATGAGCTTTCGACCTTGTCTGAAGTGTGTTTTCTTATTTTTACGTTGGTATAAGTGATTCGGGGTAAATTGAGCACTCTAAAAAGCCCTGCTTAACTTCTATTTTCTGCTAATTCGTACCTTTCCGCGCGTAACTACTAGCCTAATGACGGGAAATGTCTAACCTCTTTGGACACGTCACTTGATGTTTGCGCGTGTGAGTTAATTGTGCAGTTGGTACGGATAGATACAGTTTAATATTAAAAGTTTATTGATTATATAAAATACGATTATGTTGAGTTCCGTTGAGTTTCTTTCTGTATTGTTGTATTTAACTAGGAAAACACACTGAGCTATATTGCGTAATTTCGCTGCTAACCATACAAGCAGTAAGGCAGCTAGAGTTAATGTTAGTGATATTTTTCAGAGGTTAAATAATTTGTGCTCGCTTTATCCCGAATGTCCTTCACAATGGGCACACGTGGAATTGTTTTGTAGTAAAAACCTGTTTACGAACACACTGCGGTGCATTTGAAGCGTGAGGTAGGCGGCCGCCTTAAGCGTAATTTGCGAGTATAGCAGTGTACTCGACGATAAGTCCATTTGATAAACACAATACTTCATTGACTACCTCTGTACACAATTATAACACCCACAACTAATTTTGGTAGAAAATTGACACTGTTGTTTCTGGAATGACGGGTTCATTTATCCTCTTTACAGTCCCGTGTTTACCCTAAAAGTGTTTTTTCTGGTCAGTCGTTTGCCATACAAGTTTCTCTTCTCTAGAATTGTTTTTTCTGCCATATTTTAGTCAGATGTAAAAACGAGAGCTTTTGGTCGTAGATAAGAAAAGCTTAAGAATAGGTAATTATTTCTACCGTCATTTATCATAAAAGTTTGTCTTCTCTAGAAGATCATGTTTATAAAACTGTGCTTCAATTAGTAATAGTATGTTTCGCATTGATGAGTCCATGCGGCGCGTGGTGATGATTTTTTTTTATTTCTTCCTAATTCGTTGATTTTAGAAATATTTACTTGAAAGTGCATTATTAATGCCTGATTACCTTACATCACGCACATTGCATCTGAACTAAAATATAATCGTGTAGTATTCAAGATAATAATTATCTCGTACTTTTTAACGTTATCTAATGTCACTTAGTAACAGTAGAGCATATAACTATGTAATGTTAAATTCTTCTGTAAAGAGAGACGGTAATTTTCTTAACTTATCAGTTATATGAACATTATTATTTTTTGTAATAGGTGCAGTACAATCTAAATAAGCTTCGTTATATAATACAATATTTATGCTTAACTACTAGCTAGCCTTCATAATCATTTAAGTTCAATGACACGGTCACGCAACAAATTTCAACCAATACCTAGTGCACAAGACGTGTTTCTTAAACAGGAATGTGAACAACTTCTTGTTCGCATCGATTAAACGTAGAATGTACACGTTGATTCTAGTTTACTAGTGGTTAGCATACGTAGAAATTATTAGTTGGGTAATGCAGGATAGGATTTTACACTGTGTTTCGTGTACTCGTGGAAAGTTAACTATTTTCATGTGTGTGCATTGTACAGCGTACTAAAAATTTAAAATATTTCTCCATAAATAAAGTCTCTGTTGGGGATAGAAGCTGTTGGAGTATCATTGGTGTAGCTAGAATTTCAGAAGGAGGGGGGAGGTAGGGTTGTAACCTGAGACTAATATAATGAGCACCGACCACCCCTTTAAAGTGATGGTCCGAGTATCCTCCCCCGGGAAATTTTGGATTTCAAGTTGCAAAATGAAGCCATTTAAGCAGTTTTTCGTAATGAAACGTTATTATAGGTACTGTTCAATATATTTTAATTTTGAATATGATTTTTTTTAATTTTGCTACTAATTAAGAGGGTTTGCAACCCTAACTCTCTCCTGAGGAGTAATGCATGTCCATGCTTCATGTCACTGAAACCAAGCGTGGCCAACCACAAAGAATATTTTCATTTCCCCCCTTTAATTAGTTTCTCTCTTTTCATGCATTATAAATATTGCTGAAATTACCCCATGTAAGCCCCAAATTTCAGCTTACAAACCTCCATTCAAGGTATTAAAGGTTGCCTTCTTCTACATAAGAAAAATGTCCGTGTGTACTAATCACTAGGGTCCTGCAAAATTCTCGTTGTTACTTGGCTCCAATGTCCTGCATATACCAGAACACAGTATGTTATTACGTTGACTGCTGGCCTCTGTTCGATGTAATTTACGGGTGTGAAAACTTTATAGTCGGTTGTTCAGTCCAGGGGACGTCATTTCAGGTTTTTCTTGAGGGGGGGCAAGATTTTTTTTGGCGACAGTGACCTTGTTGCATCTTTTTTATTTATTAAGCATGTATAAATTAGAAACTTTAATAATAAAACTTCAGTTTTATGTGCATAAGTTAGCACTATTTAAATAACAAAATACAAAAAAATGAATTTTATACACTTAAAATTCTAAATCCAGGGGAGGGGGGGCATTTTGCCCCCCCCCCTAAATGACGCCCCTGGTTCAGTCTACTTATTACTTGGCGCAACATTTTTCGGCCAATGGGCGTGTTTGTAGCAGCGTATAGCCGTTTGTAGTCTCGCCTGTTTTGGAAAATAACGCTAATTTGTCATGTTCCTACTGATCACACAATATAGCCGGATGGTAGCTAGTGTTCATCTGCTACTAGTCGAAAGTTTGCATTCGGAGCTTGGCTTAGGATAGGTACAGTCTAGACACAATTTTGTATGTGACAACGGAAAGATTTGCAAGTGTAGGGGAATGATAACGAAAGAAAAAAAATCGTGACAAAGTTAGTTGCTTACAGCTTTTAAATGTGGGTGCCAGGGTGAATATATTTTGCACGTACGAGGCCTAGAAGCGATAAGAACGACACAATACGGGCATCACGCCTTTTCCTGGCCTCTAGAAGTGAAGTCGCCGTTTTGGGCTTCCCATTATGGAAACCGCCTATTCGTTAACCAGTCGCAACATGGAAAAGTTCGTAATGATGCCCCTGGTCCAAGCAATTTCATAGTTAACTAGTTTAGTTCCTTACATCGCTAATTTGGACTACTTTGAGATGTTTTTATTGTTTGGAGGTGCATCGACACAAGTGTCTATAACCTCAAAATGCTTCAGCGTCATGATGGAACGCCCAAAATGCCGGCTTCAACTACGTAACAAGCCATCTCCTGGCTATTCTTAAGAGGGCGTGGTACATAATTCAACGTAAAAGTATTTATCTATAACTGTAGGTTTCTTGAAGCCAATCTGCGAAAATTAAACAATAGCAATCCTAGACAATTGTTTCAGCCAACGTTTTAAACAAAATTGTTTCCAGTGTTACGAACTTCTGAGGCACAATCTCTGACGCCGAAACCACATGCATGTAATTGCGGCGCAAGAGATCACTCGTAACGAATGAGTAATTCTGGATAAATATTTACTCATAAAGTTGGTAAATACCATTATCTAGGATTGTCATTGAGTCTTTCATCCATATTGGCTTCGAAAAAAGCGTAGAAATCAATTGATGTTTTCAGCGTTCGTTTATTTACCGTGCACTCCTAACCTCCATAGGCGTAAGTCACTGACTGAACTAGTCTGCAGTCTTCTCGCGGACAGCTCGCCTCTATAAGACATTGAGTGTTGACCTTATCGTTTTATCACGTTAAAGATAAAGGTGTATTGTACACGCATTTACCTTTTAAAAGAGTCTACGCCAATGCAATTCGTAAAAACAGACATCACTTGCGCACGCTGAGAAGTTGCACTTTACGGGCGCCGCCTACCCGCGCGTGAGAGGCTAAATAGCGACGGAGCAGTAAGGTCGACTTTGAAGCGCGCATCAAATGCCGCGTCGCCTCAACGAGCCAAGCGCTGAACTAGCGTGCAAGCTTCCCACCGAACGGTTTTTACTATGGGACATTAAGCGATGGCCATATAATTTTATTGGTGGAAAGTCTGCAACTAAGTTCAGTGCAGGTCGCAACCTGAGTTCCACATACATCCGATTAGTACATTTTGAAGTACGGAAGACTGAAAAGGCCGTTTTTAGCTATGTTGGAGGGCTTAGAAACAATATTTTTAATGAGCGTGACGTCTTAATAATGAGGGTCCGACCTTGCCTGAAGTTTGTTTTCTTTTCGTACGTTGGCACAACGGGCACACGTGCAATATTTTCGTAGAAAAAAAACGTGTTTACGAACACGCTGCAACGCATTTGAAGCGTGGGGTAGGCGACCGCCTTAATGTTGTTGCGTCAAAAAAAATTAAATCATTCCACAGAAAACTAATAATTAATAAAAAAAAGCTTTACTTAATTGCAATGTATGTAGAACAAGGTTTGTGTACAAACAAAAACTTTCAAGAATCGTTTTCTAGTAACTTACAGAAATATTGTTTACTGGTGGCGTTGTTTAAAAATAGCAATAGTGATAAAACGGAGGGTTTACAGATCCTCGCTGTGTTCTTGTATAGGTGTAGATATGTGTACGGCCTGTGTTCGCGACGACAAGGCACAGGTGATAAGTGCAGCCGGTGTGTAGTTGGCGCGACGCTGTATGTAACCTATGTGATGTTCGTGTACCGCGCCTGTGTAGCGTAGATAAAAGGACTGCGGTATTTTTATTTAAGCATTTTAACGGGGGTGGACGGTAAACGAGACTGTTTAGCCGGCATTAGCGTGTGAGCGGCTGCTGCTTTTTATTATTATTTTCCTGGCTGGCACATCCGTTACAAGAGGCGGTCGTGTGCGCCTAGACACGAGGCCAGAATTTGTCGATCACCAGATTACGTTCTAGACGCTTGCAATCAATTCAGGGTTTTATTCTGCCAGGAATTCAAAATAAGCGTACACGTTAAATACACGTGTTACATAATTTACTGAGTGCAATGACAGTTAATGTCTTTGAATGATTCTTGCAATGGGACAGAATAACGTACTTTACAGTTGTGGACAAACGCCATTGCTATACTATGTCGTCCCAGAAATCTTAGAATGAGTCTAAGACAAAAAAATTGAAGAAATTAGAAAACAAGCCTAGTTTGGCTGTATTCGACGACGCATCCATATACCAAAACGACACAAATTTATAGATCCCGTACGGAATTAGTGAACAACAAATAAAGGAAAATAAATAAAACAAGCATCAAACACAAAACAAAGTAATCTGTGAAACTCAGGACTCCACAATTGTCAGGACTCCACAATTGTCAGGACTCCACAATTGTCAGGACTCCACAATTGTCAGGACTCCACAATTGTCAGGACTCCACAATTGTCAGGACTCCACAATTGTCAGGACTCCACAATTGTCAGGACTCCACAATTCTCAGGACTCCACAATTCTCAGGACTCCACAATTAAGACAGCACAGACAATATTGGGACGAAGACAATGTTGGACACAAGACAGGATAACAACGACGACGTCACAGACAACATTCTTGACGAGACAACGATGACAACAGAAAAGAACACAGTAGATTTCTAAGGATCTACTTTTCACGACGTTTCGGGAGCTGACATCTGCTCCCGTCTTTAGGTGAAGTTTTCACTTTTACCTACACAAGAGTATTCGGGAAATTTCTGAACTTTCATTTGGAATTAATGTTTCAGTTAATATTTCGGGGGATGTTTGAGGACACAAAACATCGTACCCTGGCTGCCGGCATCGGTCTGCAGAACATCACCCTAAAAATACCAGGCACAGAACAAGTAAAGAAATGTGCAGAATTATCACGCAGTGTTAATTTTTCAATACACTAATTATGTCCGTAGTCATATTTTCAAGCGGGGCCTACTACCAACAACTTCCCAATTATTTTTGTTATTATTACTTTTTATTTATTTGTTTTTTTAATTCGGTCGTATTGATTACGACTGTATACAAATACGATGTAGTTTCTCGCAAACCATCGTAGGTAGGCTATTTCGTACGAGCCGTTCTAAAATAAACATGAAAGTTTCCACGTATCACACGTCGGAACACATTTCGAAATTCCGACATTCCGACATGACCAACTTTTCAAATGAAAACTTTGCAGCTGTATTTTAATAAAACATTAATTTTTACGTATTTTTTAAACTAAATACTAGGCAAGGTGAAAATGCTTTTCGGTCCTTTAACAACGAGATGTTAAGAGCCGACGAGGGCATCGAAGTAAGGTGAAGGGACAATACATCTTTGCCCGAGCCGAGGATTCGAACCCAGGACCTCTCGCACGATAGACTGGCGCCTAACCGACTGTGCTACGGAGGCTGGCTTAGCTAAATGTAAAATTGCACTTTTATAAGACGTAGTTATGAAAAAATAAGCCAACCCATTGTTGAAGTCTGTGTCCATGTAAGCGTCGTAAAAACAGCTTATTCCGGGCTCTTATTTTTCTTGAAATATTATGATATTTTAGGAATATTTTGTACCTTCGCCTTCTAGTTGGTATGGTTATCACAAAACAAATTACTTTGCAGGTTGGTTATCAAACCGATGTTGTGTTGGTAGAACAGTACACGGCCGTGACGGAGCCCAGGTACTGGCCAGTGTTGCCAGGTCGTGGGATTTATCCAATTTCGTTGGACTTTTCAAATATAATTGTTTAAATATGGGACAAAGAGATGTTTATAATAAATATTAATGATATTGAACTTGTATACACAACCTTGTTTGATAAGCTATTGTGAGCTTCATAGTATCTGCAAAATGTTTTGGGCACTGTTGCGTAATCGTGGTACGTTTAAGTGTTTTTGTATGTGTGTCTATTTTGGAAGTTATTTAGAGATTTGTTTATTTAATCTCTTTGAATGTGTTTCTTGCCACACGGGTTCTTTCCAAAGGCTAGAAGCACAAAACGCTGAAAACTTACAAATAAATAGCCCATGAAATATATTGTACAAATTATCGGTCAGTTTAAAAAATGATGCTGTCTCGAGTCAATATTACATTTTTTTCCCCCAGCTGTGGGATTTTTTGTGCTGAAGTGGGACTTCTGCATACGGAGCATGGGATTTTTACTCCTGTAACATTGGCAACACTGATACTGGCGAGGCGACACAGTAAACAGTGTTGTCAAGGGAAGCTTCGACATGTGTCTCTCTCGGGTGTAAGCACGTCAGAAACATAGGGGATATGTCGACCCCATGCCCTCTCTCGGTGGATCCATTTGTCCCTCCCCCTCCTTTCCCTACCGTATCTGCCCGGGACGATCTGTCGGCGGCGCATCAAATTTGCATGCTGTTCTGATCTCATTTGTGTGGAGATAGGCTGGGTCGTGCCATCTCTGTGTGCGGGTGAAAATTCCCTTCGTTTGGGGGGTTCGTACGTGCTGCGTTGGTGGCTCTTCGCGAGAGGTTGCCTGCGCTGAGGTTTAGAGATCTGCGTTAAAAGTTTGGCTCACGGACAATTTCTGCCGTTTAACAGTTGGTGAACGCTAGCATGAGGCGTGGCAACGGGCAAGGCGATAAGTCGAATATAACGCGTCCGTCAAACGCTTCATCGCCCCTAGACGCTGTTGTAAAACTGTTATTTTAGTAGGTTTTACATATTATTTATAGAAGTTGGGTGGCTGTAGCCATAGGTATGCACTTTATACTGAAACTAGTATGTGGTTAAGTTAAGGGTGAGGTTTACTCTACATAAGTTAGTTACAAAATACTACATGGTTGTACTACATAATTTAGGTTGGAAGGGAGCGGCTGTTTAAATAATTAATTGTTCTACTCTATGATGGGTGACCCTTTGGACACCTTAGAACTCACCGTTAGCATGATGCCGAAGGCTGATGATGATTGTGTCGGCTATCGACGGACGGCGGCACGTCGTGGGTCTCGACCCAGGACCATCCTGGCGTGGTGATGACGGCTGGAAGGCTTGAAGGAGACAGACCCCGATTCCCCCGATACATTGCGTTATAGTGACACACTTCAGTGCCGGTGGGGAGAACCGCTGAGGCCCTTGTCTTGTGCAACCCCTGACCTGATTGTACTGCCGTCGTCGCTAGCCCGTCCTCCAGGCGAGGCTCTTGGTATACATAACAACGCGAAGTACTAAACTAGCGTGCTGCCATTTCGTGGAAAGTATTTTTTTATTTAAACTTAAAGCTATGTCCCTGTTATTTTATCTGTGGAAAGTATGTGGGACGGTCCAAGGCAGGTTTTTTTATTACGGTCACAGCAGCGTGAAAACGTCATTTTTAAGCACTTTTGAGGAGCTTGTAAATAATTTTTTTAATTAGCTGATGGAAATTTTTAAAATCACAGGGAGTAGGGACACAATTCGAAGTGTAAAAAATACTTTTCATGCCACGCTACAGCACGTCTCACGCGCCATGTCTTCAAGAGTTGTAAACTGACCAATCACAGATCTTACGTGAATTTTAAGTTACATAAAGTTGTTAATTTAAACTGTTAAATCTGATTATTTTTCACTTCGAAAGTAAATTAAATGACTTGTTTCTTTCCCAAGCCTAGTTAAATTTAATTTATCTACGGTTTCGTATTTTATTAGATACTATAGCGATAGCAGTGAAACTAGCGGCAGGATTTTTCCCTGTGCCAGTCGCTCCCATTAGAAAATACATTTCCTTTCTGACTTGTAGTAGAATTAACCTTACCTGCGCTCCGCTGTGGCTACAGAGATGCATTGCCAGCAGCCGCTAAGCGTGAAGAGTTCTAGGGCAAGCTGTGATTAGCAGTGACTGTACTACAAAACTCTCGGTTGCCCGTGGAATCATTTGACTGGCAGGGTTGAGGAGACTGTTCAGCCAGTAGAGTGTAAGAACTGAAGAATATATACTGGAGAATATGTTCACTTCTTACACTCTATCAGCTGAGAGGTGGACCTGCCTTTACCAGTCGAATGGTTCCACGGGCAAGTCACTCCTAAATCATCGCTTACCCTAGAACGCTTCGCCACTGGTTGCCAGCATTTGTTGTCTGCTGGTACTTCTAAACTTTCAAAAATAACTGTACATAAATATACATTTTACATTAATGTCCTTCAGGTCGGCGTAAATTTTGAGTTTTCGGGGTGTTAAAGGCAATCCCTAGGTTGGCTGCGTTTGTGTGAGAGGCAGACAATCATTGGAGCGGTAAGGTTGCCGCTGGCCGGCGTATGTAATACATTATCGCCTCTACACGAAAACCATTCAGCCGGCATCCAGTGCTGTAGTATTATCCTAAATGGGACTTTAAGCGGTGACCATAGGTAGTTTATTTGTGGGTAGTTCAGTTAAAAGTCTGACGCACGGTTATATTGTTGTGTTGTTAGAATCCGGTTATTTTTTGATGCGACAGCCTTGAAATGTTTTTTTTTATTTGAGGGGCCCGAAAACGATGTTTCTAATAAACGTGGCGATATTGTTTTTAAATTGTAGCAACGTATATTTTAATTTTTTTTTTTCGTAGTTATACAAATAAAATGCCCGTTAAATTGTTTCGTAAAACTAAAGAATAGTGACTCGCTGAAACGCATTTGAAGCCCACCCAGTATTACGTTTTTAGAAAATTACTCATTTTTATTATTTGGTAATGCTAGAGTATTTACGTAAAACGCACAGTATTTTATAATTTGTTTAAATGAGGGATTCTTTAAATATAAGTGAGACTCGCAGCCTAAATATCAGATACGGCTTTAATTTACAATATATACAACTATTTCATTACTTTTACGATGTTCTTTACGGAGGGAGGCAAGAATAGTTAGATATATAATTATACATTCATGATTACTTATGAGCCACACAATTTAGTTACGACGATGACAGTCCCACCTTGTTAATGATGCCGAGGCTGATGTAAGGAAACGTCCACGGTGATCGGCACGTCGTAGATCTGGACGTCGTGGTGTATCTTGGTAGTGAAGTGGTTCTGGCGACGATATGGGGCAGACAGACCTCGTAGCTATTGTGACACGCCCCTTTATCGTGCCCTGTGTGGCAACTCGTATCGCTGTTGGAGTGGGGAGTTATGCCGTGAAGTTTGCAGCAACTTATGTTTAATATTTTAGAATTCCTGGCCGGGTGGCCTGGTAACTGATGCTGTGTTAGAACCAGGGTTACGTGGTAGAGAGGCTCATTAACGTACTCGTAGTTTCGCGTGTCGATAGTGCATGGATAGCAAAACCGGTAGTCGTTGTTAGACGGTGGCGTCTCATTTTGTCTTCCGCTGCGTAGGCGCCCGCGTACTGGCCGTGTGTTTGTGAGGCACGACGCCAAGGGCGATGTTGACCAGCTCATCTGGCGCGGTATCACCTCTATCGCAAGTCACTGAAACGGCATGCAGTGGTATTGTAGATCACTCGCCTGACTGACACTTTCAGTGGTGACCCTATATTTTTATTGGTGACAAGTTTTAAGTTAAGTCCATTGTATGCTCCTAGAGTAGTTTCATACGAATCCCGTGAGTAGTTTTTCAGACATGACAGGTTGAAAATGCTGTTTTTAGCCATTTTGAGGAGCTCCGAAATGATTTTTCTGATCGACGTGATGTTTTGAAACGACTCTTCAGCTATCGTTTGCAGTGTATTTTCTTTTTGTGCATAGACACATTTGGCATATGTGAAATAGTTTCATTAAAAAAACGTATTTACGAACACACTGCAATGAGATTTAAGCGCGTGGTAGGCTAGGCCCTTAACCGCACTGTGGTTTCAGGTGGTCTTCAGTACAAAGGCCGATGGGGAAAACCCTTGTAGCGCGCTCTGTAAAGTTGTGGCTTAGAGTTTCATTTGTTGGAGTTCAGTCCTTTGCGTTGCGTGGAGAAAGTTCACGGTTTCTCCTGTACGTGGAGCACAGCCATGTATTCCAGGTCGATTTAATTTAGGCTTTGAAAATAGCCGCAAACGCCCTTTGGTGTGCGTTTTTTTTTTTTTTTTTTTGCGTAGCCTTTAACGACTATTGTGGACTCCAGGCAATAGATGACAGCTGGGAAATTTAGTCTAGTAATCCAATATGTAACAATTTAACTGGCTGAAGAACCGTATTCAACTGAGCATCTTACAGACGTCTTCAGAAAGCAGGCTGTAAAATTGTTAAAATAGCAGAACGCATGTTCTTTGGAAAAAAATCAGCAGAATTTACTTTGAAGACCGCCAAGCTTTGTATTAATAAACGTTAAAATTTTGCATATTCAGAAATACTTTTGAAGAATCTTAACAACCGACATTTTGCGAGGAAAATATCATCTTCGAAATTCTTAATAATGGTAAGCAACTTACAAGAGCTTATAAACCACTGCGGTGAGCTTTCGATACTAGGGCGCGACAAGTGACGGTCGAGGCGAGACACGTCGCATCTCGACGGCGACAATGGACCCCGCTCGGCAGCCCCTGTGACCATGCCGGGGTCGTTAGGAAGTGGAGTGCGGTCTCTGGGTATTATGGGAGGAGGGAGTAGCCGAGGATGCTACGGCGCGCGTAATTAGTCGTAAATTAGCCCCGAGTTATGGTTTTATAATCCGGTTGGGGTTGAAGGCTCTGGCGCGTCCCCTAATGCTTGTTATGCACCTGACTTATTGCGCGACTTCCCCACACGAGCCTACATTTACGTGTCTCGCCCGGCAGAGATAGGGTCTGCCCTCCTCCATGTCACGATCTATCACCCTCTCTCTCTCTCTCTCTCTCTCTCTCTCTCTCTCTCTCTCTCTCTCTCTCGCGCATTCTTGATGTGCCTAGCTGATGCCAGACCTGCGTGTGTAACCGGTATGGCGACACAGACGTGTGTTTACGTCTTCCTTTTACAGAGCAGAAAGAATAGGCCACATTATGCTTAGGTGCACAGAAAAAAAATATTTTGTAGGTATTCACCCTGCTCAATTTATTTTGTGGTTACTATAAAATCATTTTGCACGGAAGACTTCTTAAAAAATTTTTCTTCCAGTGTGCGCATGGCCTATATTAATTAAAGTGTTGTTTCCGTAGTTTGCCATTGTTCCGTGTTTTTTGTGCAATCCCACTCCCCCCTCCTTTGGTTTTTTCTCTTTTTAGTTAGGAAATGTATCGTATAATTGTACATACAAATAAATACCATTCAGGTTGATTGTGTCAATGTACAATTAATTCTACTGCGGGTTAGAAAGAAAACGTGGTTTTTCATGGGTGAATCTGGTACAGGATAAAATTATGCCACAGTTTTGCAGTAAAATAATTTTTGACTAGGCTTGGAAAAGAGAGAAGTAATTTTATTGTAAAGTGAAAACAAACCAACTTCGCGTTTTAAATTATCTACTGCGTGTAGATTTTTAAATGTTTGTTGCGATGGGAATTTACAGTTATAATTTATTGGATTGTGGGCATATGCCATTGCTAGAGATGAAGGTATATCGCGAAAATGTTTTGGGCCAACATATACCCTTGAAAACACTGAGGTTTCTTGCAACACATATGATTCGATGCTGTACGTCTGACACAATGCAGCTGTCTGCAGACCAATAACAGGCATCGAAAATTACAATATCGGGATTCTTATCGTCTCGGTCAAATAGGGTAACAGCTCCAAGTACAAGCTAAAGCCAGCAACCTTCTGGTAAGCTGAATGTGTGATTAAATCCAGCAAACAGTCAAGTTTTCCCGCAATAAATCACCATCTCTAGCCATTGCTCATGTTATGCTGATAAACCTTGTGTTGAATGACAAAGTAAAAATGAACAGAACAAAAAAATATATAAATAACACACAAAAAATCCAAAAGGAATTCTGCCAGTTTTTTAAATTAATTATTATATTAGACAACAAAGAATTCTAGAGAGAGAATTCAGTCGAATATCGACACAACGCCCACACACAAAAGACAGACACAAATATAGAACCAGATTCCCAATAAGGAAAAAGATGGGAATAGACAAAAACAGTGAACAGTGGACAACGAACAAAAGACGATGGACAACACAAGTTAAAACAACGAAAAAAATGCAACGTTTCGAGAATTGCAATCTTTTCCTATCTTCAGGCTGAGACACAGTTGGTCGGAACACCAAGATGCGATGTAACTTAAAATTCACTATAGCTCTTTGATTTGTCATACACCTACCTGCTCTCAAACTGATGAAATTGTCCCTGTGCCAAATATAGATCTTTTTAATCTGTAGTAGAATTAACTAAAGGCGGTTACATTAAGTAACTGCTAGAGTAATGAAGTGTTTGCTCAAACACGCCATTAGGTTTGTTCGGTCTCCAGACTATATCTTAAAGTCTGCAAGCATAATTCAGTGTGACTTTTAGGAAGTTTGAACACAGTACTCTACCAGAATTTCTGTTTGCATGTTTCAGGCTGAAATTTTGCCCCACTCACCATTACCTAGTGACTAATTTGCAGCTAAGGTTTTCAGATATACCATCATCTGGATCTCCTAATTCAGTGGCGGATCCAGGGTAGGGGGTGATGGCCAGGAGACTTGGCACCCCTTAGCCTTTTAAAGTGTAGTTTATCCTAAAAATATTACAATATCTTCAGAGGATTGTGTACCGGTTTAAAATCTACGTGTTTGACGCGTGAGACCAGCGGAGCGATAAGAGCCATTGTACCACGCTCGACGAGAAAGAAGCATGTCGCCTGTACTCGCAGCGCGCCAAACTGGCGTGCAAGGTTTTCGTTCTAGGGCGGTATCGCCTCGCCTCTAAAGCAAGACAGTGGATTGGTATCGTAGATCACTCGCCTGCCTGACGCTTTAATTGGTAACCGGAAATTTTTATTGGTAGAAAGTGTTAAGAGTAAGGGAACGTTATCTTTTTTTTATATTGGTGGCACGGAAACGGGGATGGCTATAAGTCGAATATAACACGTTCGTCAAACACCTCATCGCCTCTAGGCGCGAAGGACTCGAGTAACGTGCAGTATTTCCGTAGAAACAGTTTTTCAACTGGACTTCCTGCGATGAACCTGTTATTTTATTTATGTAAATTACATGGTCAAGTCCAATGTATGTTTCTATGATTTAGTTTTCCGAATACGGTTGATATTTTCTCAGCTACAGCAACGTGAAAAAGTCATTTTTAGCACTTTTGAGGAGCTTGGGAATGATGTTATTAATTAGCGGACGGTATTTTTAAAATTGTAGGGGCTCAGTTTGAAAGTCTTTTTTTCATAGATAAACGCATTGGAAACAGTTTTGACAGTCATACATGAAAAAATACCGTACCACGTTACAGCACGTCTCAGTTTTTCAAAAACTATATTTTTAGCTCCGAAATCATTTTTTTGACGTGATGTTTTGAAACTACTTTTTCGTCATCGTTTGAGGGGTATTTTCTTTTTGTACATTGACACGATGAGTAGGGCCTACACGTGGAAACTTTAGTGAAATAAACGTACTTACGGACACACTGCAACGTATTTTAAGCGCTTAGTAGGTAGCGCATTTAATACCCGCTAATATAATTTAACTGGAAAATCCTTATTATGCTACGTTTCTCGGGTAGGTGGGATTCGAGTCGCTATCACAAACACGTATTTTACGAAGTGGGACTCTGTAGCAGGTGTAGGAAACGTGCGTGGTAGACAAGGGAGGATTGCAAACCTTTTTTGTGTTCCTGTTGTGACTTTTCGACCCTTCGCTATGAGTTGCCCCTCTCCGGTCCCTCGTGTGTCCTTCCATCCCCTTGTTTGCTTGGCCGCGGTACGTGAAGTTCCGCGTGCACCGACATTATAATGCGTGTATGCGACGTAGTGCCGTACTGGAGTGCCAATTAGTCCAGTTATGTGTCTCGCCTTCCCTGGAGAGGGTGGAGGGGGGGTGGATGATCAAAGGTGTACGTCGGCGACCTCGGGGTGTCCGTTGGTGAGAGCGCTGGAAACTGTTTATTACTATTTTCACCCCAGATCCGACGTCATCGTAGAACTGCGTGTGCAGAGGCCATTTTCATCTCTTGAGAACAGAAGCCCCAGTCGCACTATTAAAATTTTCCTTCTTACAATCGCTTTATAGACACAGTTAAATTCACTATAAAATGAGTGTTTTTAGAAGACCAGCTTGTCTGCAATTATGCTAATAATTAAAAATAATACTACTTATTGTGATCGCAGTCGTAAATTTTCGAGTACGGTGTAATTTGTACGCTTTAATATTACCTGAAGTACTTCGTTTATATTCAGAAGAGGCAAGGAACAAACAACTATCTGAAAGGATAATTAAGGTTTCTAAAGTGATCATTTCACCCAGAATTACCTACAGGGACGAATCTAGGCTTTCTTCCGCCCAGGTTAAGAATTGGGATTTGCTCCTTCCCTCCCCTTTTTTTCCCCTCCCACTTTTTTTCGTCAGTCCAATCAACCCAACATTAATAAACGTATCTTCAACACGTTATTTTTACAGTATAAAAATTTAGTAATAATACATGAAACCTGAACTTACTAGCTACCATTAGCGGTGTTTTAAATGTGTATTCTAATTATAAATACAGTATTTATAACAATATATGTTGTTCAAGGTTAATAAAAGTACAAAAATGCAAAACTACTAAGTCTAAATATTGGTCGATATTGTATATTTTTTACACTCATTTACATTTCATTTCCAAGTAAAAATTTAATATCATAACCTTCATTCCTGCACCATGTTGAGTTGGAACTAAAAGATTACTGTTGTTTTGAGATAAAGACATAGCAATTCAACGTAATTTAAATTGATAGACACGTGTTTGTGTTGTTTATATTAAATATATGTTGCTAATAATAACAAATGTATTGAATCTGCCTACGCAAAACTTAACATTGGTATGTGCTAAACGTAAAAAAATCAACAAGTAAAAACATTTAAGAACGTAGCGCCCGTCATTATACCAGCTTAATTAGTGTAAATATTGTAGACAAATTATACTCTAATCGTTCTTTTTTATTAAGTTTTTCAGTCTCAATTTTTTTTGCATCATTTATAAACTCAGTGCACTAAAATTTAAATTTCTGACATAATAGAGGAAACATTCTGTCTACAAGAAAGTGCACATGTTTTTACACTAGAAATTTACACGGTGTGAATAAGAAGTGTTTGAAGGGAAGACAGGCGCGAGTGGCTAGTAGTGACGATGTGGTATTAGATGGACGTTTCAAGGTCGCCCTTATAGCTTCGTCGTTTCTGGGGGTCTAAAGCGCGGCGTTCGATTTGACAGTCATGGCGCCGCTTCGTGTTGTCCCGGGCCAATTCGGCGACGAGCGATGCTAACGACGCGGGCTCGATTAGTTTTCTGCAGTGATGATTGTTTAACGGAGGGGTCCGTCGGAAATGCAAAGCGAATTCCCCCAATAAAGTGTGTACCCGATATGCGAACTGCGACTGTGAAGGGAAAGAGGGGTGGTGTTCTGCGTTGGCGTATCGAGCGCCTCCCCCCCCCAACCCTCCACACTTCAACAAAACTCCACCCACGTCCAAATTCAACCCCTTCCCATGCACATTTCCCTCGTGCGTGCGCCACGCATACCGACTGCTTGTGCCAACGGCGCATGTAGCACATAATTGAATAGCTCGCCGGCCGCACGAGGAATGCCAATGAAGCGATAGGCACCCCCCTCCCAACTCCAACGACCACCCCCTTCACCGATATGATGATGTCAAATGAAGCCGTCAGCCCCTATCCGGCACCCTCGTCCCCGATCGTTCCTTCCTCGCGGCCCCTCCCTGCTGCGCTCTGATTTCCATCTGAAGAACTAGGGAGGAGGGTTCGGGGAGGTTCGCTCCCGACTGTTCCGCGGTGTCTATATACAGGGTGTGTCACGACGCACCGGGTTCGTTTCTGTGTGGCGGTAGCTTGTAAATAAGTTTTTAAGAGTGCGTGGTAGGTAAATAAACGCTGTAAACATCAATTGATTTCTACGCTTTTTTTCGAAGCCAATATGGATAAAAAAACTCAATGACAATCCTAGATAATGTTATTTGCCAACTTTACGAGTAAATATTTATCCAGAATTACTAATTCGTTACGCGTGATCTCTTGCGCCGTAGTTTGATGCACGAGGTTCTGGCGTTAGAGATTATGCCTCAGAAGTTCGTAACACTGGAAACAATATTGTTTAAAACGTTGGCTAAAACTATTGTCTAGGATTGCTATTGTTTAATTTTTGCAAATTGGCCTCAAGAAACCTACAGTTATAGATTAATGCTTTTAGCGTTGAATTATGTACCACGCCCTCTTAAGGGCGCTGCCTGCCTTGAAGCCACGGCGGGATCAAGCGTAGGGTTTTGCAGGTTAAATGATTTTCCACCTGGCTCAGTAATGGTTGAAGTTACATAAGACGCCATCACTGACATATTTGTTCGTCTCGGTGCCGCGTACATTGTTATGGATCGTGTTGGCAGGTTTTCTCGATACCCTGAAAATTGTGGTCAAAAAACATTTTTACATACAAAAAACACGCGGAAATTACTTTTCATAATTTCTTTTCTGCAATTTTATTCACGTAGCAATATTCTCCTTTTCACGGCGCAGAAAATGGTTTTCGTCCGAAAGCAATATTACAAAATGTGACCGAGTGCCATTGAAAATAATTTTACATGTAAAACCCAATTCTTTCTTCTCCAGGGCTCCGAGGTAGGCAGCGCCATTAAGGCCCAGTAGCGTCATTTCAGGTTTTTCTTTGGGGGGGGGGGGACAAGATTTTTTCGGCGACAGTGACCGTGTTGCATCTTTGTTATTAATTAAGCACGTATAAATTAGGTACATTAATAATAAAACTTTAGTTTTATGTGCTTAAGTTATCATTTAAATAACAAAATACAAAAAATATTTTTTTTTTACTTAAAATTCTAAATCCGGGGAAAAGGGGGGGGGGGCTTTAGACTCCCCTGCCCCCCTAAATGACGCCCCTGCTAAGGCCTCGCTCATTAGTTTTCCAGTGTTTCGAAAATATTTTTTAACGCAAATTAAGACATATATATATATATATATATATATATATATAAATTAATTTTTTATAGTTTTATCACTAATATATCAGCGTATGTATATGCATTTTTCTGTTGCAGTACACTAAATGTATTTTTACATTTTGCTAATGAAATATAACTTATTTTGTTGTCAAAATAAGCCAAAATGAAGCAAATTATTTTTTTTTGCTAGCAAACGGTACATTATTAAAAAAACGCTCTGGCAAAATTGTGTATCGTATGACTGTACATAGTCTCAAGTTTTTTCAAAGCATTTGGTTAAAAATTATTTGAGTTATTTGCAATTGTTTGAAATAAATGAAAGGTCATGACCTTACATTCTAAAACGCATTTTTAGTCTATTCATGTAACATTTTTTGACTTACTTCGTAATGCAGAAAATTGTTTTCGTCGGAAAACAGTAGGTTACCATAAACGGTGACAAAGCCTCGCCTAATATAATTTAACAGGTACATTCCAATCTTGCTGACGCCAGGCTTCCAGTACGCAGAAAGGACGATAACTTTGTGCAGTACGCATATCGAAGACAGGTATCGCCATATGGTGTAAATTGGCGTGAGGATACGAGAAACCCAACCATTAAACCCGGCCTGGTCGCTCTCTGAATGCTATCGATCGTCATTACGGAATATTTTAAGCCGAATATGCGGGGCCATAACGAGCTTTGTGTCGCTAATGAGAGGACGACATGTCCTGATTTCGTATAGTTGCTTTGTCCTTTGGGCAAGAACACATATTAATAAAGGAAAATTTCGCATTTTCAATGACTTGCATATTAGAAGCCACTGTTCTGCTCATACAAGCCCCGTCTATTCGTTCATTGTCTGCAGTTTCAGTTAGCAGTACCTATAATGGACAAATGTTCGTGGCTCAAGTACGTATACAGGGTTGCCACCTACCTGGAAAACCTGGAATTATCAGGGAAATTGTGGTCACCTGGAAATATCAGGGAAATGTCAGGGAATTTTTTGTTCATCTGAGAAATTTCAGGGAATTTTCTTGTCTCGTTCATTTTGAGCTTTCGCAAAAGTCATAGGAAGGAATATAATGGAGTTTTGAGAGCATTATAAAATTTTAATTGAAAAAATTACCGTTATGTAGGTGTGATTATACTCCATTGTCAAGTTCGTAGTTATTTCTGGTGAATGTTTTGTCAAGTTCACTGACAGTAGTGTCAAGGACTTAAAATATTTATATTTATTGGAAAATGTGTTGAATAAAATGCAAAAGTGTTGTTTTCATACTTTCAAAAATCAGTGAAATTTTTGGTTTTCTATCAGGGAAATCAGGGGAAAATCAGGGAATTTTGTTTGTTGCAATGAGTGGCCACCCTGGTATACACATGACTGTGAATTCAAACGTGCACGTCAATGTACTCTAGAATTTTTTTCTTCCTCTAAATTTTTAACTGGAAACTGTAATATTCACAGTTTTCAACTTCTTTTCCACAGATTCAAATTGTTGGAACTGCTCCGTCAGGAATTATTAAAAAATACCTATTGCATGAGCGAAATGAACTCGCTGATAAAATGTGAGATTTTCACTCATTGGAAAAGTTGGCCAATGAATTTATCTTCTTCCTAGCTGTACAAAAATTAGTAATTTTACTTTAAATGTGATTCTGGTGTTTCTAAATTATGTCCTAAGATTAAGAATATTATCAAACAAAGTTAAAAAAAAACACGAGCGGGATTTGAACCCCTCGACATTTAGCATGACAGTACATTACTTTTAGGGTTATGAAAAGGCAAGACGTCGAGCGAATGACTGGAATACCCGAAATCTAAACTACTCGTCATAATTCAATAGGAATTTTTGGCGAGTAGATATTATGTTGGCGGGCGTTTATATATATATATATATATATATATATATATATATATATATATATAAAGCCCTGCGCGGTAGTCTGCTTTGCTTTCGAGTAAATAATAAAAAACCGCATTAAAAAAATTAGGGATTGAAACCACAAAATTCATAAAAATGGAATCTCTGATTTTTATAGTTTTTAGTACGGTAATATCCAGGACTCTAATAACCGAATGCCAAAAATATTCACCTTTTGATTTTAAAATAATTGTACTCTCCGAAAACTTCTGCGCCTTTGGTTTGCGGATGGTTTACGGCCATGGTCTTGAACCATTCCAGAATTCATCTAGAACGATTTCGAGAAACTATGGAAAATTTAAACCAGGATGTCCGGAGACGCGGATCGAACCCGGGTCCTTCCGAATGAGAGTCCAACATGTTATGCTCAACACATTATAATCTAACTTACCGTCAGAGATTCGCACTGATGCGGTCCGATAACTTGCCTCCTACGTAGGTGGGCCGGGTTCAATTCGTTCCCTATTTTCGCGAGTTGTTGCATTGATCATTATCATTTTACTCGCAATAAATTGTGTTTCAGTGTATCAGCATTTTAGTACGACAGGGCATAAATGAAAACATAACACATTTTGTGAAATTGTTCCAACCTTGGTACATATATTTCTTATTTCGTCAAGAGAATCACTGGACAATGACTATCTTACACGGGCGACTGCAGTGGTCACAACCGAAACATCCCTCACGTCGTGACGTATGTGTTGCTAAAAGCTAACTAAACAGTAACCTGCGCCCTCTCAATATTCAGAACTTTAAACTGTCCCTTGATTTCCTGATTAAATTGAAAAATTCAAATTGATAGTGATTAGTAACCGTTAGCGGCTCGGTTGATGGCAGTTTTCATAATTGTTTTTATTTTTATATTTGTACCAGAATTTTTTTAACAAGTTGTGACAGAATTTTGCTCTTGTGAATTTACTTTATCATAGTTTTTGCATAATGGCTTGTCAAAGTCAAAATTTGCATGTCAACTGTTTTTTACGTCAGTATTCCTCGTACATGTTGATATATTGGTTTTCCTCCCTATTTTTGTTTCACTACTGAACGTACTAAAATGTGCGACGTTTTTGTTGTTGGTTTGCTCGCGACTCGCGCTTGGTTATGATAAGAGGTGTCGTTGCTCTGCCTCTTACGTGATTAATGTTGGACGATTGGGTTCGTATTAAGTAATATTGTAGTATGCCTGGCTAGCTCTAATTGAAATAAAATAACAAAGAAGTTTCTTTTTTTAATCGGCCTAAGGGACTCACGCACTGCGGGTTGCGTCACGAGAGGTAGATACTTAAAGTTTCTTTCGACGAAAATAATAGGCGCTTCCTCCGGCGGCCTTTGATCGGTCACGACGTTAATTATGTTGCAGGTACCGGCCGCGACCACCCGAAAAGTCCACCCACCGGTGACCCCGAGCTCGCTGTCCACCGTCCTTACAAACCCGACGACGAAGATCCCGACACCTGTCCTCCCGAGTTCACACACACCCGGCTCGTCTTAAGACTTCATTATTAGTGCCCCCCGTTTCGCAACTTTGCTTTCCTGGGCGGCGTCCCCTTCCCGCCCCACCGGACTCATGGGGGCGGGTAGGTTCCCCCGACCAATCAGAGCGAAGACCTGACCCGAACATTGCGTGCGTCCCTTGTGGAAGCCTCCGTATTTATTTAAAATAATTAAACATAGGCACATTCTCACAGCAATTACAAATAAAACACTTAGCCTAATTACTACTTGCTATCTTCAATTAATATAATTCTAGTTCAAATTACGTACGTTACACGGGGTCTGTTGAGGGAGGGGAAAAAGGAGAAGACATGTGTAGGCGAGAGAGAAAGAGAGGGGATTGTATGGCAAGGAGACATGGGGAGGTAGGGCGTCCCTCTTCTCGCACAGCATGTGGTAAGGCTCACGCATCATCTGCTCTATTGTCGCCAGACCGGCGGGCAATTATCACTCTTAAAAACTAAAATCATTATACATACAATTATCTTAATGTTACTAGCATATTCGAGTCTGTGACATTCCACAGGTTAAAACGATACCAGACACGATACCTCTGTGATAATATTAGTAATAGTCATATTTTCTACTGTGTTTATACTGGCCTATCATAGGATCCCACAGACCCCTCACAATCAATACTGAAGTTAAAATGGATGGCAATATGTTACATATGACAAT
>PNEQ01061210.1:0-11034 GCA_003012365.1 Medauroidea extradentata | reverse complement strand
CAGTATCAATAAAATATGGCCGTCACAAATGGCAACATAAATATTAATCTTACGTTTCAATAGACGTATAATAAGTGAGCTAAGAACTCATAAATGTATTTTTTTATAAAAGTTAACAAAATTTGTTACTAAAAACCAACTGATTTATCAAATTGATAGTTCACACCGAATAACGACGAAGGCCACAAAGTCTCCTATATACAGTCATAAAATAAAATACATCTGTATTGTTTACAAATCCTTGAATTTTTAGAATTTTAACTTCAAATTTTAGCCTAAAGTCGCAAATGAGTGTCATAGCATTCTTGACGCAACGTTTTTTTTTTGTGGACTTAAAGCAGTGCCCATATAATTGTACTGAACGCCTCACTTTAGCAAATCCCAGTGCAAGGTGTAGAACTATTGTTCAAGAATCCAGTAATGTAACTCTGGCGAAAATAGAACACAATTTTAGAGCTATAATGTTTTAATTAAAGCGCAGTAAAGTATTGCGATAGGTTGCTATTTTTGCTGGACGTTTGTGTACGTCACTAATAAGCTTTAAGTTTCTTATAAAAAATAAGCTCAAATAATAGTTAACAAAATGTAAAAAAAAAAAAAAAACACCTGCATGACCGATTGACATCTTTCCTATGACACCTTCCCGGAAAAACAACCGTCTGGAAAAGCTGATGGTGATTTTAGCCCCGTTCCAGCGCTTTAAAATAATGCTTCCAGCGTCTTGGTGTCTTAGAAGTCATTGTCACAAGTGGTCTTAGAGGTTTCTTCTTTTCGTAGATAAGCATCATGGACGCACATTTACTGGTCTCTGAGAACAAACTTCATTCTGAACATGCTTCGCGCAATTCGAGCGCCATTCACGTGACCACCTCCTTACCGCACTTCAGATGCTTTGCAGCGAGTTCCTATTTTCCCTCCTGTGATAGCGTTTAACGCGCATATATTGGTATATCTACGAAAAGAACACACACCTCAAACGAAGTAGCTATGATTTAAAAACCTGGGTTGTTTATTAGAAACAGAATTTTCGGGCCCCTCAAAATTGCCGAAAATAGCTTTTCCAGACTGCTGTATTTGAAATAATAACTGGATTCGAAAAACACAACAGAAGTTACGAACGTTGCTCTTGAACTTTGCTGCCCACAAATGGCATAATTTGGGTATCGCTTAAATTCTCGTATGAGAAAGAATAGTAGTATGAGCACTACACGCCAGCCGAGTGGCTTTCACGGATAGGCGATAATTCATTACATAGGCCGGTTAGCAGCACTCTTACTACTTAATGATTTTCTGCCACACGCAACATAATGCAGTCTGTATAGGGAGAGTCCTTAAGGCCATTCTCTCTAGTTTCTACTTTTTCAGCGATATTAATTATTTACGCCTAAACAGAAGCAGATATCAAACATCTGTGTGGCAGTTTTGTTTAAAATCGTCTTCTCCATGTTGACTAATTTTTTTTAAGGTTGGAAATACTATGATTTTAGCAAATTATGTAATTAACCAAATTCTGGTCAATTGACTTTTTGGTCGAAACCGCATTATTTCTTGCTTTGAAAAAATTAGGTATCACGGCAAAAATAGTTTGAAACAAAACTGCCAAACAAATTTTGATATCTGCTCTCGTTTAAGCTTAAAATTATAACTATTTTTTGTGTAACTATTAAAAATTTTCCAACGAGTTTATCTACGATAAGAAGAGACACTTCAAACGGTGTCCCTATGATTTAAAAAGATGCAGTCAGCTATTTAAAAACAGGATTTCCAAGCTGCTCAAAAGTACTGAAAATGACTTTTTCACGTTGATGTAGCTGAGTAAATATGAACCTTATTTGGAAAAACGTATCCTAGAAACCTGTATTGTACTTTACGACATAGGCCTACTTTCCACAAATAAAATCGCCCTAAGTCCCGTTGAAAAACGGTGTCTACGAATACACTGCCCGCTGGTTTAGTCCTTCGCTCCTAGAGGCGATCAAGTGTTTGACGGACGTGTTAAGTTCGACTTAATCGTCTTCCCAGTATCCGTGCCTCGAACGTAAACAAAAAGTATCGTACACCAACACTTAAAAGGAGAAATTTTATTGCAAAATAAAGTTGTACAAATATACTAAGGGTTATTGTGGCAGATCTTCGTGTGTAGTTCCTTTGCAAAACGCGAGGAAGTATTTACAGTGTACAGTTTATCTGCGTGGGGAGTCGATAACGCACTCGTAGTTTGTGCTTATCTCGAGTTCCAAGAAAGTTTTCCTGGCGACAGTTGTGCGTGCCGCACGACTTGAACCTCACCTCGGTCGTGCGCAGTCTGAACTACAGGCTCCTTGTACCAGCTTTCAGCGATACTCGCAATCTCCCTCCCTAGATAGGGTACGTTTGAGTGTGCGAGGCAGGAGCGCATATAGCCTCTCCACGCAAACCGCTCAGATGGCGTCTCCGGTTTCCTATAGGACTTTAAGCGGTGACCACATTATTTTATTTGTGGCTAGCATAGTTCAAGGTCTCAAGCTTGTTTCTATAGTCGTGATTTTCGAATTCGGTTGCTATTTTTCCAGATACTGCAGTCTGCAAAAGCCATTTTTGGCCATTTTGAGGGGCCCGAAAATGATGTTTATATATCTTTGGCGGGCAGTAAGAAGGGTATAAGTCATGTAAAACTATAATATTGCACTTATGTTGTTCTTGTTCAGGAAGGTGGTGTGAAGGCTATAGAAACTTGTTAATATAATGAGAACTGTGTCCTATTGAACGGCTACTAATGGCTGCAAGAAAAGCACAAGTCTCAATGGGTAATAATACGATTTATGCTCTTCTTACCGCCCTCTAAAGATATAATACCCATAGGAAAAGGGAAAGTAGTGAAGCACTGCACACTAGCTAAGTAGCTTGCGCAGAGAGGCGATAATGTATTACGTACGTCGGTCAACGGCGACCTTACAGCTCCTTCCTCACACACACAAACGCATCCGAACTAGAGTTTCCCCTTTAGGACTACCTTGAAGCGCGCATCTAAGGTCGCATCACCACTAACTATCGTGCAAGATTCCCGCCGTCGGTTTTGAGCTTCCCACGAGCGGGTAGACGATGCCCTTAAAACGTTGAAACCTTAAAAACTCTCAGAATGTGCCTAAGTTATGCGAAACAGAGCGTATCGGCCTTATATTGGCGTGATGATGGCGGTACAGCTCCAGCGAGGACGAAGGCTCGAGGCGACGTCCTTGGTACGGCGAGATATGCAGTCATGCTCGGGTGCACAGACAGACTCTGCAAGGTGCACTGCACTCGTGGTCCCCCCTTCCCTTCCCATCCATACAAGACCTGGAGCCACAGTGACTATTCATGGCGTCCTTTGTAACAGTTACAACCACACATGTCTCACAGGAATTATCTCGGTGATTCCCTACATATAATTATTAATATACATGTATGCATACAGGTTGTCCCGTAACACACGTAACAAGCACAGCACGCGAATACTGGGCTGAATTGGAGACGAAAATGTTAGTGGCAAAATGTTCTACGAAGAAATGTGGCAACATAGCACTGTAGTTAGTCCCCTCTTGCGCGCCACATGTATCTTACTACTACTGTTCTGACGTTCACATTAAGGATGTAATTTAGAATCCCGAACAGTCGAAACGTGATTAAAATTTTACTTAAGAGGGCGTGGAACATAATACAACGCTAAAAGCATTAATCTGTAACTGCAGGTTTCTTGAAGCCAATTTGCAAAAAGTAAACAATGGCAATCCTAGACAATAGTTTAGGGCCAATATTATAAACCTCTTTCGAATGACAACCAACTACTCACCAATGCTTTCTCTATAGGGATAGCAGTTGGTTGTAATTCGAAAGCCGTTTATATATACGGCCCTTAGCCAACGTTTTAAACAAAATTATTTCCAGTGTTACAAACTTCTGAGGCGTCATATCTGACGTCGGAACCTCGTGCATTTAACTGCGGCGCAAGAGATCACGTATAACGAATTAGTACATTTGGATAATTATTTACTCATACAGTTGGCATATACCATTATCTAGGATTGTCATTGAGTATTTAATCAATACTGGCTTCGAAAACAGCGTAGAAATCAATTGATGTTTTCAGCGTTTATTTATCTACCACGCACTCTTAACCTGACGTTAAGAAAATAATACCTGGACGTGGAGCGCAAGTAGGAAAGATTTCCTTGCAGTGTTGTCACATCGTGCATGTAAAATATCGTCGTTGCAACATTTTGCCACTTAAAGATTCGTCTCCAATTTAGCCTAGGGTTTGACCGATCACCATGAAACTCTGTACATAAGTGTGTGTTTTCGTGGAGAAGGTTTTTATGCTATCAATTTTACTCTAATTTGCCACGAAATGGCGCCGCAGCGTATCAACTTCTGTACTGTTGCATATATCGCCGTCTGCTATGTAGGCCTATGCATTTCTATTTCATTGATCTGATTGCGATAAAACTTTAGTTTTTGTTAATGCCCCCGCGAAGATTTATGCCGATAAAATCTATAGACTTTGCCTTGACGAGTAGAAAAAAAAGTGGTTAGGGGGAAGTGTATTAGGGCTAAAGGGGCACGCTAAAGTCAGTGACAAACTTTGGTATTGTGTTGTGCGTTCTTCGCCCGCGAAGGTTTTCTGTAAAAGAAAATATACTTTGGGAGGGGAGGGGTGTAGAGGTGGTAGAACAAAACACCCAAAAGAATAGTAAAAAAAATAAAAAAGCATACCAACGCATGCCGGGTACAGCTAGTATTATATAATATATTTCACTTCATCAACGTTAATCAACCAGGGACGAAGTTATAGGTGATTCGGAATAAAGTAACACTAAAAAAAAAAACCTGATTAATTTCTATTTTCTGCTAGTTTATATCTTTCCGCTGCATGTAAACATCACCATTGCCACGTGTTTTTATTTACATAGGATCGTGCAATGTTTACAACTACATTAAACTGCTCCGATACATTTTAGCTACAACATCTACTCATTAAATGCGCGGGGCTGAATATAAAATATAATAAAAAGTAACCTTAGTTATAAATACCTGTGAGTTAATGTCTCATAAAGCTGGTTTCTCTCCATCGACTAATTTATACAACATGCACTATTGCCGTTACGAATCTCGTAAATGCTGACATATTTTATTTGAATTTGTAACTCAAAACCGCCACTAAAAATCGACATGACACACGCAATTCAAGAATTCAAGTTTCGTTCATTTCTACTACCACGAACAACGATGACGCACCACTTCAGAAACAATAAATAATGTCTTTTCTAAATATATGTGAAATAAAAAGTATGTTGTTTCTAGACTGGCAAACGTAAAACATAATTTACAGATTACCGATGGTTTCGCATAATTTGGCAATGACATTCATAGTAATTTCCAATACTTTTGACTCTGCATGTACGCACAACGGACAAACACACGTAAATGATGCAAATGGCGGGGCGGCGAAAAAACGGCGAGAACCTAACTCGGATGCTACCTGTCGGTGGAACTTAGAACTGTCTGAAGCGCGGCGCAAGCTCTAACGAGCAAGATGACGTGAGGTCGACGACAACGTCACATTCTGACGCCAATCGAGTCTAATTATACTGTAAGTAGAAATGTCAATAAAATCATAAATAAATATTTTAAAGTATATTAAATACAGAGAGGTCGATTTCATATGATGTTCTTTCAATAATGTTGTATTCAAATAGGAAAACACACGGAACTACGTACAATAAATCGCTACCAACCATACAAGCAGTAAAGTAACTCTTGCTAATGGTGACTTATATGCAGTAACGGCTAGCGATTTTTTTTCAAAGGTTAAATCTTTAGTGCTCACTTTATCCCGAATGACCTATATCAACAGTGTTGCTCTCTTCAGCTGGCCCAGTTATAATGGTATAGCTTTAACAGAAGACTGTTGACACGTTCAACGAATTGCATTATCCAATAACGCTAGGATGAAGATACTACAGTTTATTGGATACTGATGTTGAAATTAAATACTTGCCAGTGTATCTACAATGACATCATTCTTAAACCAGAAAGACATGACCTACTCCACTTTTACAAGTGTGAGTGAGTGAAGAGATTTTGGTCTTTAGCGTGAGGGTAATTTCTCCTTGCTTTGTTGCCAAATTGTGCGTAAAAATATCGTTAAACATTTTGCCATTAACATTTTCGTATCCAACTTAGCTCGGGATTAGCGTGTTGTACTTTTTATACGGCAGTTTATGGACACCATATATATTTATGCATATGTATGTATATACACACACACGAACACACACACAGGATATATCAGTACAGCGGATACAAACTTTCAGGAGAGATAGAGTACTCCCAGACGATGGGAAATCACATAGCTATGCATAGTTTGAAAAAAACAATCTAAGAAAATAGAACACAGAGACATCGAATGTCATCAACATCCAAAGACTTCCCAACATTTTTGTTGTATTCGGATTGATAAACCTGTTTTCTCCTCTTGTTCGTGTCCTTTGTTTCTTGTGTTTTGCGTCGCCAGGAAAATGTTTCCAACCATGCATTGCTATGGGATTTCCCATCGACTGGATGTACTCTATCTCTCCTGAAAGTTTGTAACCGCTGTACTGATACATCCTGTGTGTGTTTATATTCACACACACACACACACACACAATATCAAGAAACTCTCGAAAACGCATACTCATAAATGTTTTGTCAGAGGTATCATTATTGCTGCCTGAGCTCACAGATTATGATTTAACATGTGCATCCTTATCTTTTAATCTCACCAGGGCGCCGAAGTAGTCAGGTCTCTGAAGTATGCCACTGAGGATTTCAACAAGAATGTAATGCAGTGTATTTTTTAAATCGTCTTTATTTTCGATCTTGGCCCAAAAGTTAAGCAGGTACATCAAGAGTATTTGTTATTCCTATTGGCTAATTTGAAATGAATTGTTGCTGTGATATGTGCAGTGTGTAATTTTATCATTTTGACGAAGTATGATTATGAAAGGGGAAATAACGTTTTCTAGAATTCTGCTTTCTCACTTTCTATAAGTCTGAATATTGCTGTAGATGCTCTCACGGTTTGTATACTGAAGCTGTCAAAGTGCAAAGAAAATATGGGCGTTCTTTTCCCCTCGTGTTACATCTTATGATATTTATAGCCTGTCAGGGGAGGGAGGTGAAGGAAGTGAGAAGCTGCTGCTCATTTGATTGACACCGAAGAAACGGGGTAGAAATAAATTCTCCCTGAATGCTCGTAGATTTCAGCCCCGCGTCTTGTGAGAATTTCCATATTCTTTTGCGCGCTTATTCCTTTTCTCTGCTGTAATAAATCACTGAAGAGTTCATTAATTTTGAAGACTGAATTTTCTCCCTTAGAGCATGTTAAATTGTCACCTTGTTGAGCATGCATTTTTACTGGACTTTTTTTTTTTGTTACGTAGATCTAATCGACATAGCAATCCCATTATTACATGTATACATGTGCCGTGACATTTATTGGTCGTATGTATAGTAGTGTGTTCAGATATCTGTAACTGAAGACGTTTTATTCTTAGTCACTAGAGGCACTTAAAAGAATATTGTTTTCTAAAAACAATGACGCGTACCTATGTTTAGTTGTCACACATTATATTTTATTGCTGTGAGAAAAACCGTTATTGTAGCGCTACGTCACGTCATAATTATAGGCACGGACATTTCGCGGATTCAATTGTACATATTGAAGGGAGCTGAGGAGAAGGCAAGGCAGAACGGCAGAGTTTTGGGTGGGGCCACTTAGCCCTCCGCTTGTCAACACTCCCTGCTGCATTCCTGAACCTCGCCTTCTCCTCAGCTCCCTACTATAAATCGTTAGGTTTCAAACTCCTGTACACACGATATACTTTAGCGGATAGGTTGCTGTATATAGTGCTCGTATTTGAGGACTTCGAACCAACAGCAAACCTGAATGAAAACATTCATTTACTTCCGCACTAACTTGCCAGATGTACAAGTAGCCACTCACTGGAGTGGCTAGAGTGGCAACCAATGAATGAGTAGATGAAGACAGTGTATAGTCCATTTCATTAAAGTTAGGATAAATTTGTCAGCAACTTATGGGCAATAATTTGTAAAATTTTGTTAATTGTGTCACTACACAAGACAAATTTTGCAGTACAAATGCTGAAATAGACCTATAAGGTTCATTTTGAAGCGAAAAATGTCTTGCATTGTATGACAAATCACAAAATACAGAAAATTATTGCCCATAAGTTGCTGTCAAATTTATCCAAACTTATATGAAACAGAGTATACACAAGACACTAGAGTCTAGCCGACAGGTCGTTGAACCAGCGAAATATCCGGGTCTCTAGTCATAATGTGATCCGTGACTTTGCTGATTGTACAGACAGAGGGTCAAACCCGGTTCTTAACCGTCCCCATCACGACTGTGTGTGTTTTAGTATTTGTATACAGGATGTCCAGAAACAATCCATAATAAGCACACCGTGTGAATCCTCGGCTAACATTGAGGCGAAAATAGTATTGGCAAAATGTTGTATGATGATATTTTACATGCACAATGTGGCAACGTCGCCTTCTCTTGCGCTCCACGGATACATTACTTATGTTATGGGTGCAGGTAAAAGTCCCGAGCAGTCCTAGCACGATTCTAAGTTTACTTGACGGAACATCCATAAAACAATACCTGGACGTGGAGAGCAAGAGAGACTTTCTCCGTGCAGTGTTGCCACATTGTGCACGTTAAATGTCGTACAGTATTTTGCCACTACAGTTTCGCGTGCAATTTAGCCGAGGACTCGTGAAGACAGGCGGCGTTGCGTGCGAAGTGACGGTGAGAGACTTCAGTCGTTGCCTTGCAACATTGTGGGGCAAGGGAGTATCCATTACCCCCAGGGACATCTCATCTATCCTCCCCCATGAGGCCGGACAAAGTGGAAGGTCGCGCTTCTGTCCCATCACTCGTAATGCTTTATTGCCGCGCGTCGCCATTGTCCTTGGAGCTTGGAAGCTCTTCACCCACAACCTCCCCTTTCCCTTCCCTACCAAGTTTTATCTTCAGAGTTGCCAACTTTTATCACAGAAGTTCGAAAGTCACCAGAAATTCATTACATAGCAATTTAGTCTTATTTTGTATTAAAGTAAGTAAATACTGGGTGAGTGAAGACGGAATGTTATTTTTGCGTGGTGACGGCGTGTGAAAAAGTAAGTTGAAAATGTGTTTTAAATTTGGCCGTGAAGTCAGTTATGTAATGCTACCTTGAAAATCTATTAAATAATGTAATTTCCGTACATATAAAGTTGAATACTGACTGATATCTTTCTCTCTTTTATAAACACAAATTAAATTTATAACGGAATAAAGTACCGTATCTGGATATACAATACAAAAAATACAAAAAAAAAATTAAAATAGTACAACAAAATGTGTATGAACAAAACCGACAAAAATAAACATGGATAACGGGCAATGATGACAAAAGCAGGGTTCGAAACGACCAATTTGAGGATTTAGGAATTTAGGGTTGAATGGTTTCGAACGTCAGATATCAGCGTTGCATGTGGCGAAGTTGAGAACTAGAGGTTTGGCGGAATTTCTATGTTTTGTTACTTCTCTTGTATCCAAGTTTACGAAACGTCACTTTTTAGACAGAGTAGAGTCAAATTTTAACTCGTTACGTTAACAAAGTGATCCGAGGGACGTATATGTTTGGTCCTGAAAGTGAAGCTAGCTACTTACTTGCATTTATATGTTCACAACCTAACTAATCTGCAAAGGTCTAGAAATTCTGGACATGTGACAGAAATAGTCTAGCTAACTCCAGTAGATTAGGTTTCGTAAATACCCTGTGAAAATAAATAATATTTACTCGAAGAACGACTTATTTTTTATTAGTTATTATTTCCTTGTAATAAAAATTAAAAAAAAATTAATAGCAAATTATTTCATTTTATAACCACATACGAAAATTATTTCAAATATAAACAGGCATTTAAACACAACATAAAATGGCGATGTTCTGTTCTCTCTTTATCATCAGGAGAACAGGACTTCTTTTCTGTTTTCATTTCCTCTTCTCGTTTTTAGTTCAGGAAAGCTGAGCGGCGTTATTTTCAATTCAATGTTCGTGGAATCGTAGGGGGGGGGAGGGGTCATCTCCGAGCTCTTCGTCTCTTCCTCCGGCCAAAGCGGGGGTCTCAATCCCGGAGATATTCCTCTTTACCTCATAAATATGTACACCGACACAAATGAGCAAGTCTTGCAACCCCAGGCCGAGCAAGCCGAACGCTGTTCCCTCGGGGAAGTGCCAAGAGCTGTGCGGGGAGAGGGTACATGTCCCCGCCGGAAATTATCCCGTCGCTGAGAGAGAAGTCCCTTGCTTACCTGGGACTCCTCCCTCTACTCCTGCTCGTGTTCCTCGCTGGTAAACTCGCGATCCACGTCCTGCCGGTGCCCGGGTACGTTATGAGACTGGACCAGGAAATGAAGAAAACTTCGCCGCCGCACCCCTCTCATCCCCCCGACCCCTTCATGCTAGTAGGGAGTGCCTCGCAGATTTTGTGCGGGTCACTACAAAACGGTCGTAATGTAAGTTTCTGTTTTCTCAGTATCGGTATTGGATAATGTATGTGTGTCGTGCGTACGTGCGCACAGTACTTAAATGCCTGACGTTTTGAACCTGTGGCCAGTGAAGTGGAACGCGAAGTCGATGCCACGAGCAACCCAATGCGGCTGGCTGAGGAACCAATGAGGTTGGTTGAGGAACAAATGCGACTCGGTGGGGAGCCAATGCGACTCGTTAGGAAGCCAACGCGACTCGTTAGGAAGCCGACGCAACTGGTTGGGAGGCCAACGCGACTGGTTGAGAGGCCAACGCGACTGGTTGAGAGGCCAACGCGACTCGTTGAGAGGCCAACGCGACTCGTTGAGAGGCCAACGCGACTCGTTGTGAGGTCAACGCGACTCGTTGAGAGGCCAACGCGACTCGTTGAGAGGCCAACGCGACTCGTTGAGAGGCCAACGCGACTCGTTGA
>PNEQ01061209.1:0-49170 GCA_003012365.1 Medauroidea extradentata | reverse complement strand
AAAAAAAAAAAAAAAAAACTACACCAGAGTAGTTTACCAAAAAACCTTTGATAACAATTCCCTTTAGTTGAAGCATCGTTAGATAGTCATTTCTAATATTGTTTGCCAGAATTTACCTCAGTAGTGTTACAGAGAAGGAAAAAGTTTAGTATTAAAATTTCAAATGAGAATGAGGGTGTGAGGGTGGTATAAGGCATTTCTACAAGGAAAAATATAATAAAATAATTTTTGGTATAGTTTACGTACAAGAGATTTTATCTTACATACATGCATAGAAACATACATACTTACATACAAACATACATACATACTTACATACAAACATACATACATACTTACATATATACATACATACCTACTTACATATATGCATACGTACGAACATGCATACATACTTAAATACATACGTACAAACATACATACATATATACATACTTACATATATACATACTTACATATATACTTAAATACATACATACGTACAAACATACATACATACTTACATATTTACATACATATATACATACATACTTACGTACATACATATATACATACGTACAAACATACATATATACATACATACCAACGTACACACATACATACATGCATACTTACATACATACTTAAATATAAACATACGTACAAACATACATACATACTTACGTACAAACATACATACATACTTACGTACAAACATACATACATACTTACATACATACATATATACATACATACTTACGTACATACATACATATATTGTCGTGCCTGATGTGGGATTGTTAACATACCGAACACTTATGAAGAGTACTGTGTAGCGAGAACCTTATCCTAATCCTGGATTCTTCCCTTATTGTTATTTTTACATATGCATAACAGAAAAAAACTGTGATGATAAAGGTTTTTCTTGTTAGAATATATGTATACATGTTACATTATATATTGCTAATCAACTTCTTCTTTAATCATATTGTGTGTAAGCTACGCACGTCCAAAACCATATGCTTGGTTGCGTTTCTACGCTTCTTCTGGGTGTGCGCGTCAGGAAAATACTGCCACTGAACACGCATGTACCTTTTAAAAGATTCTGAACCAAGATTTACACACCCAAAAAGACCGTAGGAACGCCCATTTTTGGCAGCTAGAAGATACGCTTTAATGATTAGTTGTGAGCTAGAAATAGGTTTACACTCGTTTAACGTTAGTAGAGCTCGTCTTCCTTTCATTAATTTGTTTAACCTTTGTAATTTTCGTTGCAACAGAGAGATAATTATATTCACACATGTTATGAAGATTACTAGTCGAAACGGTACTTCATAAAACTCTTGTATAATTAAGCGTTTGCGAGTATACCGTCGTCTCCGCAAATAACTGTTCAGGAAATGTAAAAAGAAACGTTATCTACAGATCTTTCACTTGAATGTCTTCAAGTTGGCAGCCTGGGGTGGACGTATGTTGCGCGATCTAGTCCAATAAGTGCTGAGAGGGTGCGACCACGGTCGTAGAAGAACACAGGTCTGGACACTCGCCTGGATATTTGACCCCCTTGTTGTTTGGCTGTAGTTCACCAAGTTACCGAGAATATTGTGTTTTATTGGCGCTGATGTTACGGCGGTCGGACTAAACTCCGCCCACTTCCTTTCCGCTAAGATAAACAATTTATCAAAACGTATTTTTTTATCAATTTATGAAATACTTTCTCCGTTCACAAATTTAAGAAAAGGCTCCATCAATCTTTATTTACTTTATAAATTTAACAATGGAAAAAAGTGGGCGGAGTTTGAGTCCGACCACCCGGAAAACAGCGCCAAAAAGTACAACATTCTCGGTAACTTGACGAACTACAGCCAAACAACAAGGGCGTCAGGAAAAATACATTGTTAGATAGGCGAGTGTCCAGACCTGTTCTTCTACGACCGTGGATGCGACACAAAACAGGCACCATGTCTCTGCCTAGCCTCTAGGCAGGGTCGAATCGAGCTCTAGTTTTTTTTTTGAGAGTGGGCATTCCTAAAAAGTACGTATGACCACATCCCGATTTAAAAAAGTGCAGTCCAGAGGATCCCCTACCACCCCCAATCCCCGCACCTTTCAAAACAATCTGCGCCAAGATTTTTACACCCAAAGAAGGACCGCAAAAACATTCATTTGCGCAATTTTCGCAGACAAGAAAATAAACCATTTAAAAAATGCAGCATTTTTTATTAAATACAAAAATATTATATTTTTTATATATGTCAAATCATAGCCTACTACATTGTTATGCATTGTGAATTTTTTCGGTTTGGTATGTCAGTTGGTTTTAGTGGCGTGCATAAAACCGTAAAGTGCAAATTTTGACATTTACGACTCACTACGCAAAGACTATAAGAGATGCAAAAATTTCCTAAGTGAAAGATTTGATCACAATTTATGTCTAAAATAAGAAAAAAATATCTGGTACAAATATAAAAATAAAAAAAGACGTTGAAAACTGAGGTGACCGCGCCCTTAAGATAAATGGACGACTTGAAAAGGATTTAGACACACGTAACGTTCTTTAAATGCTGTTCATAAGCAGACTTCATCACTTACGTAGGGTGAGTGGTTTTCAGATAAACCTGTGTCGGCCGAATATCTGCACATATCTCGATGACTTGGGCGGACAGGAAAAAAAATGCGGCTAAAAAGGAATTTTTTATGTTTTCGGAGCTCAGCTACGTAAGGGGGAGTGCTTGATAATTTCCTTCTATTTTCAGTTTTCGAGTCGTAACATTTATTGATACTGTATTATGAAATTATTTTCTTTGACAAGCCATGTAATTTATTCCCGAGAAACTGCTTGACACAAATAATTTGTGACGGCCATATTTTATTGATACTTTTATATATATGTATAGATTAATGTGGTTTAGGTTAATTATGATGATTAATTGTAATGAAGGGGTCTTTATTATCATATGTAACATATTGTCATCCATTTTAACTTCAGTATTGATTGTGAGGGGTCTGTGGGATCCTATGATAGGCCAGTATAAAAACAGTAGAAAATATTACTATTACTAATATTATCACAGAGGTATCGTGTCTGGTATCGTTTTAACCTGTGGAATGTCACAGACTCGAATATGCTAGTAATATTAAGATACTTTTATGTATAATGATTATAGTTTTTAAGAGTGATAATTGCCCGCCGGTCTGGCGACAATAGAGCAGATGATGCGTGAGCCTTACCACATGCTGTGCGAGAAGCGGGGCGCCCTACCTCCCCCTGTCCCCTTGCCATACAATCTCCTGTCTTTCTCTCTCGCCTACACATTTTTTCTCATTTTCCCCTCCCCCAACAGACCCCGAACTAGAACTAGAATTATATTAATTGAAGATAGCAAGTAGTAATTAGGCTAAGTGTTATATTTGTAATTGCTGTGAGAATGTGCCCATGTTAAATTTTATTTTAAATAAATACGGAGCTTCCACAAGGGACGTACGCAATGTTCGGGCCAGGTCTTCGCTCTGATTGGTCGGGGGAACCTACCCGCCCCCATGAGTCCAGTGGGGCGGGAAGGGGACGCCGCCCAGGAGAGCAAAGATGCGATGCGAACCGCGGGGCACTAATAATGAAGTCTTAAGACGAGCCGGGTGTGTGTGAACTCGGGAGGACAGGTGTCGGGATCTTCGTCGTCGGGTTCGTAAGGACGGTGGACAGCGAGCTCGGGGTCACCGGTGGGTGGACTTTTCGGGTGATCGCGGCCGGTACCTACAACATAATTAACGTCGTGACCGATCAAAGGCCGCCGGAGGAAGCGCCTATTATTTTTGTCGATAGAAACTTTAAGTATCTACCTCTCGTGACGCAACCCGCAGTGCGTGAGTCCCTTAGGCCGATTTAAAAAGAAACTTCTTTGTTATTTTATTTCAATTAAAGCTAGCCGGGCATACTACAACATTGCTTAATACGAACCCAATCATCCAGCATTAATCACGTAAGAGACAGAGCAGCGACACCTCTTATTAATACCAAACGCGGGTCTCGAGCAAACTAACAACAAAAGCGTCGCAAATTATATCTTTCCTTGATTCCTCGAGCTACAACGTTACCACATTCACCAAAATATTTCAAAACAGAAGTTATTGCAGAAAATCTATATAAAAAATTGGCGTTTAGCTGAATCCCTTAAGAGCGCGCTCTACCGCAATTTTCATCACCATGTTTTTATTTTTATATATGTATCAGTTATATTTTTATTGTTTTAGACACGAAATGTGACTAAATTTTTCTCTTAAAAATTTTTTTTTATCTCACATAGCTTTTGCGTAATGGCTCGTTGAAGCCAAAATTCGCATGTTTCCGTTTTAAGGACGACAATAAAACCATCTCACGTACCAAACTGAATAAATTCACAATGAATAACGATGTGATAGACTAGAAGTTCAGCTTTGTTAAACCACAAAATAAAGTATTTTTGTATTTTAAAAAAATTATTGAGTTTTTTAAATTTTCATTGTAAATTTCAGCATTTTTATTGAAATACAAAAAAATATATATATTCTTTGTTCTTATGTTCGTGACATTGTAGCCTGAGACGTCTTTATCCGCTGGGAATTATTTCAGTTAGGTGTATCAGTTGGTTATAGTGTAGTCCTTAAAACTGAATCATGCAAATTTTTATTTATTAATTTTTTTAATACAATTAATTTTATTCTTTATTTTTATGAGCATGATATTGTAGTCTGCAATGTCTTTATCCACTGTGATTTTTTTGAGTTTGGTATATCAATTGGTTTTAGTGTAGTCGTTAAAACGGAAACATGCAAAATATGACTTTAACAAGCCATTACGCGAAAACTATGAGAGATAAAAAAACTCATAAGAGTCAATTTTAGTCACATTTTGTGTCTAAAATGAGAAAAAAATATCTGGTACAAATAAAAACAACAATTTTCATCACAATTTTTAAATTTTTTATTTGTACCAGATTTTTTTCTTATTTTAGTCACAAAGTATGACTAAATTAGGCTCTTATAAAAAATTTTTTTATCTCTCATAATTTTCGCGTAATGGCTTGTTAAAGTCATATTTTGCATGTTTCCGTTTTAACGACTACACTAAAACCAGCTGATATACCAAACTAAAAAAAAAAAATCACAGTGGATAAGACATTGCAGACTACAATATCATGCTCATAAAAATAAAGAATAAAATTAATTGTATTAAAAAAATATTGGATTTTTTAAATTTTTATTTTCAGTTTCAGCATTTTTTAAAAATACAAATAACTTTTATTCTTTATTTTTATGAGCATGACATTGTAGTCAGCAATATCTTTATCCACTGTGATTTTTTGTTTGGTATATCAGTCGGTTTTAGTGTAGTCGTTAAAACGGAAACATGAAAAGTATGACTTAAACAAGCCATTACGCGAAAACTATGAGAGATAAAAAAATTTCATTAGAGACAAATTTAGTCACATTTTGTGTCTAAAATAAGAAAAAAAAATATCTGGTACAAATAAAATTTTTAAAAAATTGTGATAAAAATTGTGGTAGACCGTGCCCTTATTGAGGAAGTATCCTACTATCCGGCATCTCTAGTTCAGTCCTTTGGCATTCGACTTGTGAAATAGGCTAATTATAATCTAATTTGCATGCTACAGGACCACACGGAGCGGGATCGGGAACTAAAGCGCATGGGTTCTACCATCGACTATTACTCTCTCACTACTTGTGACATTGCCTGTAAGCGCAAATCACTCACTGACATCTGTCTTCCTCTCTAGGGGCCGCGGTGGTAGAGAGATTAGACTTCTCGCCTTCCACCACGGCGATCTGGGTTCGATACCCAGCGGGGTCGGTTCCCGGATTTGCCGGATGATGCCGCAGGTCGGAGAGTTTTCACGGGGAGTTCCTGTTTCCCCCGCCTCTTCATTTCGGTGCTGCTGCATACATCATGTTACCCTTTACCAACCCTAAAAACCTATATATTAAGCGCTCTGACAAAAATCTCTGTACTTCCCTTCCTAACACGTTTCTTAACACAAGTTATCTATCAAATATATTTAATTCGTAGTTAAATACAAATTTACCTCTAAACAGCTTTCATCGCATGTTAATTTACGAAAGGGAAATTATTTCTGATGAGTGAATCATTAACGCTCGTGTTTTGTATTTAAATAACTTTCATTTCAAAGCTGCACTTTAACTAGCAACTATGCCACAATTTTTAAACTCGGATCTTATATTTTGCTTCGTCATTGTCTAGATGACTGAGTTTACAACCCGGTGGACGCTATTCTGTGGCGATTTGTTTGCATGATGCAGTAATTAATATTGCCAGCTAGCGAACCATCAGCTCAGCAGTGTTTCCTTGCTGAAATATTTGTTCAACTAATGCTCTCCTCGCATTCTGTAGTTCGTAGTTTCGATCCTGGCAATACGCTTATACTTGTTTTTCCTAAATGGGCCCATCCTTACTTCACGAAAATTCATGCTGGTGGAGATTTGGGACGCGGTTTATTTCGACACACCTGCAATTTTAAAGTATGCATTAGTAGTGTAAAATTATTTAAAGTTGTTAATATTAACACACCATAATAATTAAACAGTGTACAGATTTCACTATACTCAAAAAATTAATGTACAATATATTATAAAATACGTGTTCGTTTGTTATTTTTGACAATATGATCTTAAAATACTTACTATAAAACACAGTATTTGTGATTAAAATGGATTTTGTAAATTCTCTTCTACATATTTCCCTTTACATTTCTGTGCACAAAAATCGCGTTTATAAAGGTAATAAATTTTATGTAATGTTTTTTAAGTGTTTAAAAGCGTTCAATTTTCTCTACTGTTGTACTAGAAGAAAACGTGCAATAAAACAAGCTTAAGCCAAGGTAAGATTTGAAAATAAGCAATACGGTGCGGTGAAATCCCGACTGCAACTTTTATTACTGAAACAGATCCTATCAAAATTCTTCATAAATAAATGCATGACTAGGTTATCTTTTGAAAACGCCTTTTTGCAAAATCAAGTAAATGTTGTAGAGGTCTGAAATGGTAATTATCAAAGCCACAATAAATTTCTCAGTTTCATGCACGAAAGTTTTAAATCAGGCACTTGCAATCCTACCGAGTGACCTTGGACTTCAAGTCTATACTTCCAGGCTATCCCATCGGACGCTTTTATGTGCTTGGGATTCGTATCAAGTCATATTTAACTAAACACACAAACAATTAAGATTTTACTGCTTAGGCCATGGTACATTGTTTAGCTTTAAAAGCATCAGTTTAAAAATGTCGGTTTCTCGAAGCCAATCAAAAAGAAGAGTAATACTAGACAATAATTTTTGCCAACTTTCTGAAAAAAAATTTTCTCGGGGAACGTATATCTGAAGAAAAATCTGGGATGCTGAAATCTCGTACATTTATTTGCGACGCAAGCACGCTTAAGAAATGCTCATAAAGTTGCCAAATATTATCTACCATTTTTTCTTGTAGTTTTTCCATACTGACATTCAAGACAATGTGGATTTCAAATGGTGTTTTTAGCGTTTATTTGTCTTGCACATACTCTTGTAAGAAGTTTCTCTGAAACGTGTCGAGACTGCCATTGAAAAGGAATGTTCGAGTAGAAAATAAACAAGTGGAACAGGATTATCCTGATGACCATTTTGCGTCTTGAATAGTTTGCTGTGTGTTCCGGTCCTGAACTCTGTTTTCAATAATCCCAAGGTCGACAGTTATAGCTGCAGCGAACATTGGCGGTCGGCGAAGAAACTCAGCCGTGAACAGATCTGATAACGAGTTCAAGGTCACGCGTCATTACCCGAGCCAGCCGCGTGATTGTGATTTATATCAGCGTACACTGGAGCTGTTGTACAGAAAGAATTCATTATTTTATATTTGAACGGAATACTGGACGTTCAAGTGGGAAAACATTTATATTTGTATGAAATAGTGATAGTTTTGTAGACGTTATCTGAGAATACATTTTCGTCTTACAAAATAAATTAGCTCAGCCAGTTTTCCCGTAATGGTATAAGTCAAAATTTGCACATTTTTACTTCACACAAAACTTGAAAACCAGTAAACATAATAAAATGAATAAAATCACGTCAAAACTACACGTGACGATCTACGACTTGAAGAATATAAAATCCAATTACAAAAAAAAAATTGTAATTACAAAAAATGAAATATTGCTAATTTTGGCTACTTTTAGCAATTATCTCTTTGCAAAAAAAATTTATAATGGATTTTTATACGCTTCAAGCCGTAGACCGTGACGTTGTTTTGATGTGAATGTATTCCCATTTCTCTATGTTTACTGGTTCTCAATTTTCGTATGAAGCACAAACATGCAAATTTTTACTTTTAAACGCCATCATGGGAAAACTGGCTGAGTTATTTTTTTTTTTTTTTTCGTAAGAGTAAAATGTACTCTCAAATAATGCCTGCAAAAGTTACCCTATTTAATACAAATATAAAATTATGATTTTTTTCCCCACTTGAACATCCTTAGGGTGGCCGCCTGCTCAGACCGCAAGGTGGTATGTAGAGCTTCGGTTGTTATATGTGATTTAAGAATAAAATGAGGACTTTTATAACCTTAGTAAAATTTTCCTTTCAGTTATACCTATGATATCTTTCTGCACATTTTAGTGCGAACAAAGCTAAGTACCACCCAAAGAGTACATATTGTACCGTACTTAAAATTTAACGTTTGATGTCACAATAAATGATACATTTTAATTATTACTTCTGACAAAATTGTCTACGTAAGTGCTCATTGTATTGCGAAACGTCTACACAAGAATATTGAGAAACTGTTCGTCACACATGAGTGATGTCTGCGTCAAAGAACATTACGTGTGTGTACTCATTTCAGGTTGTAGGGAGTTCATAAATACGTTTTATTTACGAAACTATTCCGCATGTGACCATAGTTTCAAAGTACGAAAATAAAATACACTTCAAACGATGACGGAAAAGTAGCTTCAAAGCATCACGTCAATTAGGAATAAAAATTCGGAGACCCTCAAAATGGATAAAAACAGTTTTCCCAACCTTTTATATCTGAAAAAATAGTCACGGGATTCGTGTGAAACTACTCTAGAAACATGCAATTGACTTCGCTATAAACTTTATATTAATAAAAAGATAGGGTCACCACACAGTAAAAAAAATGTGTACATTTACAAGGAAATTATCGTAACGTAATATCAGAACATAATCAGTCAGGTAATAAAAGTTAGATGTCAGAAACCTATTAAAGTGGTTATGAATATCGTAAACAACTTTGGGAACTAGTAAAATAATGCTAATGAGCAGATTTTCCGAATTGAAACAAAATAAACCTATGAGACTTTTCACATTTTACAAAACATTTCGTACTTTCACAAAAAAATTTTTTTTTAATTTCGTAGCACTACAAGCAATTATTGTAAAATGAACCTGATATTAGCTGTAAATATACATTTGTTTTTAGATTTACAGAAATGTTTGTAAATATACAAAGAAATTTGCAAATGTACAAGATTTTTGTAAATTTTACAAAATATTTTCCTAGTGTTACGAAAAACTTTTTTGGAAACTGGTTTCCAAAAAACCTTTTTGTAAAAGTACAAAACTTTTTTTTATTGTTCACTGAAATTGTCAGTCAGGCGAGTGATCTACGATACTACTGCACGCCGTTTCAGTGCCTTGAGCTAGAGGCGGTACCGCACCAGATGAGTCGTGCTTCGCTCACACAAACACACTGCCAGTAGTTAAGCATTTTTTTCTAATGGCCGAAAATGGCAAAAGTTGGTGTTCTTGGGGTCCTTTTTAGGTATGAAAATCTTGTCGCAGAATCTTTTAAAATGTATGACAGTTAAGGCGCCTTATAACCAGCGTTGCAGTATGCTAGCAGAACGCTTTTATCTAATAAACTACTAAACCTATTTCTAATGTATGCATTTACGAAAAGAACAAACACTTCAAACGACTCGGAATAGTAGTTTCAAAACATCACGTTAATTATATAGACCATTTCAGAGCAGTTCAAAATGTCTAAAAACGGCTTTTTCAATCTATTATATCTAAACAACTACTGAAGGGATTCATGTGAAACTACAATAGAGAGGTGTATTGGACTTTACTCGAAATTTTCCAGCAATAAAAAGATAGGGTCACCACTGAAAGTGCCAGTCAGGCGAGTGTCCTACGATACCACTGTACGCCGTTTCATTGTCTTGCAGTAGAGGCGATACCGCACCGGATGATCCGGTCAACATCACCCTTGGCGCCGTGCCTCACTCACACAAACACATGGCCACCAGACGGGCGCCTTAAGAGTACACTACTGTCTCTAATATTGCCTTATGAAATGATAGGATGACCACAGAATGTCTGATATAGGAGAGTTGTCAGCGAGAAGATTGCACTGACTTGCGTCTAGAGGTTAGAGTGAGGAGTGATGCGCGTACCGCGTACTGTGTTGTCCTTATCGCTTCCGCGCGTCTAGGACTCATACGCGTATAACAACGTCCACCACGGAACCACCTCTTAATGTTGTAGACAGTTGCCCCAGGCCTTTTATTCGCAATACGTAAATCAATTAAAAACATTTATTTTATTTATTTTTTGTGCAGTGTCGTTACAAAATCTTAATTTTAGGATTCGCCTATAATAGCAATTATCTCTCCTGCGCAGTTTGTTCGGAAACTCTCTCAAAATATTTCGGGAAGTGAATCCTTGCGAAAAGGCAACAACTATGTATTGTAACTTACAGCATAACTCAACTCGTAAGTATGCTATCCAGTCATGAAACTCGAGATTTGAATTTGTATCTTCGCAAGATAACGTAAACTGGGGTGATTTGACATTGTTAAGTCTAACTTTGCCCAATCAAATTTTTAGTAGCCTACTTAAGAGTGCATGGTAGATAAATAAACGCTGAATATATCAATTGATTCCTACCTTTTTTCGAAGCCAATATGGATAAAATACTCAATGACAATCCTAGATAATGGTATTTGCCAACTTTATGAGTAAATATTTATCCAGAATTATTAATTCGTTACGCGTGATCTCTTGCGCCGCAGTTAAATGCACGAGGTTCCGCCGTCAGAGATTGTACCTTAGAAGTTCGTAACACTGGAAACAATTTTGCTCAAATCGTTAGCTAAAACTATTGTCTAGGATTGCCATTGTTTAATTTGCGCAAATTCGCTTCAAGAAACCTACAGTTATAAATTAATACTTTTAGTGTTGAATTATGTAACACGCCTTCTTAAGCCACCATGTTCTTTAAAACCACTGCTTCTAAGCCTTCCAACATAGCTAAAAACAGCCTTTTTAGACTGCCGTACTTCAAAATGGGGACCTGAATTCCAAACCATACTAACTCCAAAACTTAAGAATTAGCAAAAACAGGGAATTTCTTTACTGTGTGTATTTATTTCTATCTGAAATATGATACTAACCGGAGTAAAAATATTGCATTTTAATTATCAACAATTATTTAAGATCGAAAAATATATTACTATTTATTACCATTTCGTACATTTTGGAGTTAGCATGGTTTCAATTTTAGGTCCCCAAATGTACTATCCCTGCCGGATCTGAAATTAGCTGTAGCGAGTTGCAAACATTTCTTTTTTTTTACTGAACAGATTAATGTGCATTACATTTGTACAGGGAAAAGTACACACTTGAATCTATGTCGTTTTAAGTTCACGTTTAAGAAAAAACTATTTTGTAACCTCTTAAAATGACGGATTTTAAAACCGAAAAAAATAGCAATGTACTTAAAATTATACCTCCTAAAAGTAAAATCTAATTGGTAACTGCTGAAAGGTCTACTGGAAATAGAATAATAGCAAAGCACTGCACGTATTTGAATGTCTTGCACGCAAGGGTGACACTGTGTTAATGCATCGGGCAACCTTAACGCTCCATAAAATCTGTGCCATGCACACACAAAAGTACAGTCTATGTAGGGAACCACTTTGACCACACGACATTAAAAAACCTTTTATAGCTTGGCGCCAAATTTTCGCCGGTCACGGCCAGGCGTAGTTGAGCGATGAATGAACTTAATGAAGCGTACGATGCCGGCCAAAGAGGAGATAATCATTTGCGATATACACTATAGAAACTACGACGAATAGCGTAACGCTGAGCAGGCCTGCATACAGAAAACGTTTTTCGAAGTCAGTTTCATAAAGTTTAAATTTTTTTATAGGTCTTACTGCTAGGTTACGTTATAAGTGCCACTGAACTATAGTAACCATGACCTTATGACATACCAATGACAAAATATGGTTTTCCTGAATTTGGGAATGTCGTAAAGTAACACTGATCACCTTAATAAAGTGGTTGATCATAGGGTCTTCCCCAGGAAAAAATGTGTATTTTAAGGTGCCAAATGGTGCTATTTAAGAAGTTTCTGTAAGGTAAGAAGAGTCTGGACCCCATTTCACTATTAAATCTAGTGTAAGTTCAAATATTTCTGGAGAACTCGGGTCCATTGCTTCCCCGCTCCTTGAATGCTCAACTGACGCCGCGCCATGGAAAGTAGTCCAGCCATTCTTGGAATAAAAGTTGCCGTGATTAAAAATATTAATTTAGGAAGAGCTAATTCTTGATGGAGATGTTCACAGTTATCTCTGAATAATTTACTCGAAGTCCTCGTCGAACCGCTATCTTTCAAAAAGCGTTCAACAGTTTTTATGTAAATATAATAATAACGCTTGTTTAAAGAGCAAAATATTCCGGTTAAAAATTAATAAACGCAAAATTATTTATGAAAATGGTACGTTGTATTTTACGTGGCTTATAGTTTCGGCATGTTCTACAGTAATCTCTGTTTTGCTTTGTACTTAGATTCAACATTATCTTGATGGAAACGTGTTAATTGACATTGCTATTCAGTCAAATTACTTTGCACTTAATCAGAGGTTGACCCATTTATTTGTTTTCCTTTCCCCTTCCCCTTTTTTGTTTTTAACATACTTTTTTTTCTCACGATTCTGTGTATTTAGCTTACCAAGTGTAAACTTTGACTTTACTTCGCCTCCCACCAATCAGGGATCGATTCCCGGCGGGGTCGGTCCCCGGATTTTTACATGTGGGAGTCGTGCCGAATAATGCTGCTGGTCGGCGTTTTTTTCTCGGAGATCTCCCGTTTCCCCCGCCCTTTCATTCCGGCACTGCTCCATACTCACCTCATATCACCCTTCACCAGCGCTAAAGAAATCTCTCTCTTTACTTCGTTGTGCACTGTGCACAACATTTCAAACATATTGTTGAAAAAAATCTAAAATCTTATTTATTAGATATACTGCGACATCGAAGAAAATGGTGGGGAAATGAATTTTTGATAAATATCTTGTAGCCGGTTAGGATTCTATAAAAAACTGACCCGTAACTCATCTTTAAATTTTAAAAAGTATTCTTTCACGCAAGGGTGTAGGCCCAATAGACAAGGGGACGTTTGCTGTATTATGTAGTAATATACTTCTGTGTGTTTTGACACAAACGAACAACACATTGAATCGAGGAGTTTCTGCATCTCACGAGACAGCAACGACAAAGACAAGGAATTGAACTGGTTTGAGGAAACCGACTCTTCCTAGAAACACATAACATCACGTTGCCATATAACTGGTTGGTGATGGCTAGAGGTACGTTAATTTCGCAAATACATTCAAGGTAAGGTTGAACGCCAAAAATATATACTTCATAATCACGTGTGTGATTATCTGGCGGCTGTCACGAAACGCATTTGACTACTGCAAGCCAGTAGTAAATAAGGAAATGATTCATATAGCTATCGCTTGTAGTGTTGTAAGCCAATGAATAATCGTCTGCATCCAGTGCTTGTACAGGACTGAGCAATCTAGGCTACTGCCAGATGAATCCGCGAAATTGACGTACCTCTAGTGATGGCACCGTCGGTATAAAATCTATGAAAGAAATCATTGGCTACACCTTCAATGACGTCAAACTCAAGAGAAGAATATGTCAAGATACTGACTGACGTAGACTGTTCTGCATCGATTAGAGATGAAACTGTCGCTGTAAACACAACTCATCTCCTTCAGCAGTGTTGATGTATTGCTAGAGCCAGTGTTTTTTGGTGAAAAGAATTCTGCAACAATTTGTTTCAATGTCTTATGTGCACAGCTGTTTCTCTGCTTCATAGTCAATGATTGGAAGTTTTTAACATTCGGCGTCTCGGGGTCCTACCCGCCAATCACGGACGTGTGGTGTCGCGGTAACATTGTTCTGGTTGGTGCAGTCAAATGAGCCACGCATCTGCCCTATTATATTCTGCCAATAACTACGAACAAGAGTTGCAGGTGTGCACGTAAGACATTGAAATAAACTGTTGCACAATTCTTTTCACCAAAAATCACTGGCTCTATGTATTGCAAATTGCAAAAGGAGAAGCAGAACTTCGAATATGTCACACGTGAACTATTTCCAGGACCCATGGCGTTGTTCGATAATGAACAAATGCATAAAACGGATTAGTCTGTACTTAATGCGTTTCTCAGACCAGAGAGCACGAACACATTGCCGTCATCTAAGCAAAATGGCAAGGTAAGGTAAGTGAGATTTACGTCTTGTTGACAGCAATGTCAGTAGCACGGGCGTAGAAGAACAGATCTGGACACTCGCCTACCTACCAATGTATTATGCTTGACCCCCTTGTTGTTTGGCTGCAGTTCACCAAGTTACCGAGAATATTGTGTTTTATTGGTGCTTCAGTTAGGGCGGTTGGACTCAAACTCCGCCCACTTTTTTCCATTATTAAATTTATAAAGTAAATAAAAATTGCTTGAGCCTTTACTTAAATTTGTGAGCGCAGGAAGTATTTCATAAATTAATAAAAAAAATACCATTTGATAAATTGTTTATCTTAGTGGAAAGGAAGTGGGCGGAGTTTGAGTCCGACCTCCCTAACTGAGGCGCCAATAAAACACAATATTTTTCGGTAACTTGGTGAACTACAGCCAAACAACAAGGGGTCAAGTTTCCAGGAGAGTGTACAGACCTGTTCTTCTACGGCCGTGGTCAATAGCGACTATGGCAAACACTTTGGTACGATGACAGGAACTAGGAGCGGAGTTGGTCATGACCTTTGTTAAGGAACTATTCCAGTATTCGCATGAAGTGATTTCGGGAAACCATGGAAACCCATGGAAAACCGAAATCAAGATGACGGGATCCGGGTATCGAACCCGGATCCTCCTAAATGCGAGTCCAACGTGTTAACGTTGCGTCACCTCGTTCGGTATCTATGGAATATGAGCGGCATATTGTATATGGAGAACACCATACGCATCGTGTATACTGTCCCTCAAGAGTACTTACGAGTGTCAATTGCACTATAAACCAACGAGCTATATAGTAAACATAGAGGGACGGAAACAGCAATCTCCAAGGCTCTGAGGTGAAGCCCAATTGAACGTGGTATTTTGACTCTAGATAAAATGGCGGACTCTTATTTCCGGTCGAGAGACGAGAGCGATTATGCTAATTTAAACTTTATTACAGTATAATATATTACAATAATTATTGGCATTTTTTCCTGTGTTTAGCGGGAATATAGTGGAGCTACAAAGTAACGGATTTTATGCGAACATATGACAGATTTTTAACATAATATTGGCCACACTGCTGTTCGCCATGTTTTCTGGGATCAAAACAGCCGTTCAATTGGGCTTCACTTTGGAAGCGTTTCCGCCCCTCTATGTTAACTATATAGCTCGTTGCTATAAACCAATACCGGACAGCTTGAGTGCTTTGGCGAGAATTCTGGTTGTGTTATTACGTCAAACCACCAGAGAACTGCGCACTACATTTAATTGAGGTCAGATGTACGCTGCCAACATAAAAATTCTGGGAAAAATTTCTCTATCGAGAAAATTTTTTTCGTTGCATCGAAAAAAATAATAACTAACAGTATGATAAATACGTAAAAATTAAATAAAGCATGTTAAATTAACAAAATTCAATAGTTATACAAAAAATATAAAAATGTGTGTTAGTTTCACCTTATGCCGCTAGGTTCTCCACAAGCTTACTCTAAGTATTTACATAGAACTGTCCGGAATTAGTATCTAGGGTATTTGCGAGTATCATGACATTGTGGAGCTTACCTTGCTTATATAAAAAATAATGAGAAACCTTTTCTGATCGTATTTGATTATGTTGTAGTTACTGTGAAAGTGTGGACGGTTCAAGACAAACTGAGCGTAACAGATGATACGTAACCGTAAAATTCTGTGAAATTGTAGTTGAAGAAAACATGCCAGGGACGGAGGGACGCGATACGTTTTAAACAGACAGTAACATTCAGAGTCGCATTGTTTTCAAGATTTCTAAAACATTTAACGTTCATCCAGACCGTGCTGATCAATAAAGATGCTCAAGTTTTTTTAGTGGGTGCGTTTATAGATGTCTTAGTTTCATTTTCACACCACAATTCAGTAGACCAAGATATTACATTTTAGTGAAACCTGGAAAAGAAAAGTGTGAAACATTTTTCCGTGCAACGAAATCTTTGCAATTGTCTGCTCTTAACGTTGCAACGGGCAAAAAACCCGTCAATGTTGTAAGAATTAGATATGCATTCATATTAAGAGTAGGAATAGTATTTAAGTTACTCTAATTTTCAAATATAAGTTCAATAATTATGCTTTGCACAAACGAATGGTGTATGTATATATATATATATATTTTTTTTTTTTTAAATTTTGTATGTTGTGGATGATAAATATTGTCATGAGAGAGAACAATGCAATTAATAAATGCGGTGCGGGAGGTGGTGACCGGTGGCGGCCATTGTCTGCGAGCTGGCCTGTGATTGGCCAACGGAATTTAGGTGGGGATTGCTGGCCGGTGCGGCAGTAAGTAAGCGCTAAGGAGGACTTGGTAGGAAGCCACGGAGGTAACCTTATCACACGTTGTGAGCACGTAGTACTGAGAGTGCACCGCCTGTCCGCACGACTGTGGTTGGTCTGGCAACTGCGCGTCTTGACGGCCGACGTCTTGATAATCTATATAAAACTGGAACAGCTGTAGTTTCCCGGATGAAGAGAGCACAGTATTTTGAAAAGTGAGCATATTTTCTGGTAGAACGGGCGATAGACGCACACTCGTGAGCCGTCTTCAGTACGCATCAAATGAATTTTTCGTGATTTTATTTGCGAACATTAAGATAACAGAATTTACATTTGAACTTTGAAGTTACCACGAAACATGAACTGAAATAGCCTACAGCTGGGAAGCAATGTAAATTATGTTTATTTTGCTTCTGCATTTAATTTCTGGTTGTGATAGCCTGATACATCTGCATTCTTCTGCAAAGTCAAATTATCAACGTTCAGTTTACTCCTGAAGAATTAAAAACCGAAACAAATGTGTGTTGATTCGCCAAGAGAAAAATAATTGACTAACTTGCACTGTATACAACACCTGAGTCGTGAAATATAAATAAAGTGTTACCTAAACAAGGGTTTTTAGGTCATTGGTGCATGGAAAATAGAAAAATAGTTCAGCTACACATGGCACTAGTTAGTCTGGCAACTGTGGTTGCATGTTCTTGAAGTTACATGTCCTCATAACATAACTGGTAGCTGCAGCTGTATTCGTGAGACATTTGTGAGGATTTCTGAAGTCCAAGCATGCTTTCAGAACGCTTGCTGCGCAACATGTGTTTTATGTCGCATTATAATCAGTGAGGAGGATAATAGATGATATAAGTGGGCTTTACGTCTAGACAGCGACGTCAATAGAGACGGTGACAAACAACTTGATACAATGTCAGGAACTAGGAGAGGAGTCGGCCATGGCCTTTGTGTAATAAACCGTCCCAGCATTCATCTGGAGCTATCTCGGGAAACCATACAAAACCTAAATTAAGATGGCCGGATCCTGGGGATTGAACTCGGGTCCTCCCGAATGCGAGTTCAACGTGTTATCGTTGCGCAACGTCGCCCGGTGGAGGGGATAATAGAAATGAAAACCTATATTAAATGTTTTGAGGAACGTATAGTGCTGATTTTATCTATCAGTAGTTGTCTATTGTAAAATGATGTTTTTAAACGAAGGTTTTCATTTTTTGTGACAATTTTTTTTTTCAGTCTCCGAAAGAAAAATAATTTTATTTAATATACCGTAGCTCAAAACATTTCTAATAACCATTTCTTTAATTACTATGAAAATAAACCCATTAATTTCAATACTTTCACTTTGTAGGTTTCCGTAAAAACTATGTTACAGGGAGCTTTAACTGAAAGAAGTTAATCTAAAAATGTTAAATATATATAACTTAATAAACCGTGAAATGCGTTACCAAATTAAATGTTCACTCTATCAGGACTTTCAAAATAAAATATATAGCATGCACATATCCCCTTACGAATGCCGCTTTTCATAGCAATACGGAGGTAATGTTAACCAGTATTCCGCCAATTACTGCTGGCATCTCTTTAGTATTTTTTCAGTGTATACCACCAAACGTAAGCATGACATGGTCATCAACTTTCAGCAGATCAGTTGTGGTGCTACAGCACACAAAGGGGCCAAACCATATTACAATTACAGCCTCATCCCCAAAAACACTCTCAAACTTGATGTCATACGCCTGTTCTAAACGTTGTAATCGATGGTGTTGATGCAAGAAGGCAGGCGTGAATATGTTCGAACAAATGTAGTTTTTGGAAATGAATTCCATTCAGAAACACACTATCGTAGAGATTTGAATATTAAATAGATGAAATTAAATAATGTACCATTCGCCAGCAAAAAAATAATTTCCTTAATTTTTGCTTATTTTCACGACGAAAAACGTGGTACTTTGGGTAATGAAATCTAAAAAACCATTCAGTATAATTATACAAAAAAAATTCAGCTACAAATTATAACATATAAGTGTCAAAACTGTGCAGCGAAATTTTGATAAGAGTATTAGGTAGCAATAAAAAAATATTTTCGAAATCACTGCAAAACTCTGTAGCCTTAAATCCGACGACGATTAATGGAATGTTAAGAGAACGACGAGAAGGATTAGCAAAGCAAACAAATAAACGGACAGATATTTATAGTAGTCAAAAAATTAAATAGTGCGCTGGAACAATAATTTCCTTCATAAGGCCCAGACGACAGTAGGAGTAAGTATGAATGTGTTTTACACTGTTGTAGCGCCGAAACTATCCGTCATAATAAAACAATTCTGTATCAGTTTTGCAGAGAATATCACGATACTTATTTTTGTCCATACAATTTTTCCTCTAAATCCAACCAGTAATGAAATATTCGCCAAAAATTATTTTGGGTTCCATATATTTGAAATGGTGACGTTAGCTCACCTAGGATCGATGGGGACATTTTGTATTTTCTTCAAGATGCCTTTGAGGAAAATATACATCAAAATTTGTTTTTCGTAATTTTTTATATAAACTCTCAAAGTGCCTGGACTAAAGTGTAAGTGTGCGTGACGCAGGAAGTGTACTTGATGGAGTGGGGAGAGTGGAGTAGAAATATTCTCCTCTCACGCATGTACGCCGTGGAATTCTCTCTGTCGCTGCTGCGCGTGCAGTTCATGTTTTATTCATTGCCTGATAAAAACTGATTTACATAAGTAAACATTTTGTACGTCAGTCACAGATACGCGACAAGCTGTTCCCAGAGAGCGGGACAGGTTAGCTGGTCGAGTGCGAGGGAAAATAATTTTCTTGTAAACCCTGGTATACGCTATCCATAATTCAGTACACAGTTCCGTACCTAACCCAGTACAAGAATCACTGTGAACGATATGCTTGTTTCAGCCAGATTTCCGTATTTAATTTGACAAACAGGATCCGTGTTATTTTTCATCGTAGTGTTATGGTCTTGCGCATGCGCATGCGCAATGCGCGATTTCAGCCACCGTGCATGCGCAGAGCGCAAGTAGGGTTGCCAATATGCTTTGAATAACAATAAAATATGTTTCGTACTGAATACATGACCGTAGGATTTTTCAAAACATAAGTAATACATAGAGATGATGGTTTATTGCGGGAAAACTTGACTGTTTGCTGGGTTTCAACGTACGTTCAGCTTACCAGAAGATTTCCCTTGTACGTAGAGCTGTTGCCCTATTTGACTGAGCCAATAATAATCTCGCTATTGTAATATTTGATGCCTGTTATTGGTGTGTGGACAGCTACGTCACAGACTAAATAGTAATACATAGGGCCACGATTTTGTCGCGAAAAGATTTTTGCCCCACTTTGTTTCAGTGACTCACGTGCACATCGGCAGTTCTGTTTCAAGGTTATTGGCAGCGTGTCTATGTTCAGACACGTTTCTCATTTCACTGCACCAATAAGAATAAGAATATTGTGAGTCTGTACGTCTATAATTTGCCAAGGCAAGTGAGAGTAAAATCATCCAACCACAGACGATGTAGCAGAGCTGCAGGTGTGCACATGACGCATCGAAGCCAAATGTTGCAAAAATCTTTTCGCCATAAAATCGCGGCTCTAGTAATACAGACGTGAAATGACGTGGCGGCTCTTTTGAGAGGAGCGAACTTCGCCGCTTATTGGCTGCCCGAGGTTGTTGATACCAGTCCCGTGTATGGTTGGCTCCTGCATGTTACGGCAGGTTTCCTATTGGCCTGGGTGCCGATTATCAGAGCAGCTGCCATACGCTAATTGGCTGCAGGCATATCCGCCATTTTGCTGGCCAGGGAAGCCATTTAGCTGGCGTGTGTGACTGAGTTCGCTGTCCCATCGGCTATTCCACTTCTGTATTCCTAAATATTCTGTGGCTACGTTGTATCAGACGTATACCATATACGTTGCCAGGAAATATAGTGTTTCAAGGGTATGTCGGCACAAAACATTTTCACGCTGTACCTTGGGACCCCTAATTTTCGCGAAAATAATTTTTCCCCACTTTGTATCAGCGACTTACGTGCACATCTGCAGCTCTGCTTCATAATCAGTGATTGGACGTCTTCGCTCTGACGTATCGTGTGGTTTCACTGGCAAATCACAGACTTGTGAAGTTGTAGTAACGTTATTGTGATTGGCAAAGTCAAATGAGACACATCACTTCAGGAGCCGCGGTGGCTGAATGGTCAGACCACGGTCGTAGAAGAACAGGTCTGGACACTCGCATATCTAACAATGTATTTTGCTTGACCCCCTTGTTGTTTGGCTGTAGTTCTTCAAGTTACCGAGAATGCCGTACTTTTTGGCGCTGTTTTCCGGGCGGTCGGACTCAAACTCCGTCCACTTTTTTCCATTGTTAAATTTATAAAGTAAATAAAGATTGCTGGAGCCTTTTCTTAAATTTGTGAACGGAGAAAGTATGTTTTGATAAATTGTTTATCTTAGTGGAAAGGAAGTGGGCGGAGTTTAGTCCGACCGCCGTAACATCAGCGCTAATAAAACACAATATTCTCGGTAACTTGGTGAACAACAATCAAACAACAAGGGGGTCAAATATCCAGGCGAGTGTCCAGACCTGTTCTTCTACGACCGTGGGTCAGACCATTCGCCTCCCACCAAGGCGATCCGGGTTCGACTCCCGGCGGGGTCGGTCCCCAGATTTTCGCATGTGGGAATCGTGTCGGACGATGCAGCTAGTCGGCGGGTTTTCTCGGGGATCTCCCGTTTACTCCGCCCTTTCATTCCCTTTCATTCCACTTCACAAAGACACGCTGCCAATAACCATGAAGTACAACTGCAGATATGCACGTAAGTCACTGAAACAAACTGAGGCAAAATTCTTTTCGCGAAAATCAAGGGTCCCTAGCTATAACCTTCTGATTAATTCTTTTTTTTTAATTAACACTTTTTATTTGTACCGGATTATTTTTAACCAGTAAACATTTATAATGATGTTTTCGCAGTTCCAAAAATGTATCACCTCAATGTTTTGTACTAACTGAGGATCAGAATAAATTCTTTGGATTTACTCGTAATAAAATCTAACTTACTTCCACTAAGAAAAAATTTCTCGGCGGAAAATAAGCGATGTGCCGTAAAAGTGGGTGATTACGAATATTATGATGATGATTGAGACATTTCAGACACACATTTTCCAACATACTACAGCTCCGAGTAAAAAAAAAAAAAAAATAATAATAATTGCAAATATTCAACTTAGAGACGGTTACACACGCCTAGATAATACAAGGTCATAGCTTTATGATGATCCAAAGACGAAAAAGTAGGACGAAACACTCATGCTATAGCGAAAACAAAGAGAAACTCGACACGGAGCTGCGCATGCATCGATCAGGGAATAGTCGAGTGCTGTCTCGTTACAATTATTATGTTGTGAACTTGGTCTTCTAGCCCGCTGCAGTGCAGTTTAACAACCACGTATGTGGAGCCTGTAAGCTTGTGAGTAGATAAATAAATGCTGAAGTTAAGTAACTGGGTTTTACAGCCCTTTAACAATTTGTGGGGTGAGGTGAGGGGACAACACAACATCCATGCCCGAACTGGGATTCGAACCCAGAACATCTCACAACGTAGACCTACACCTAACCGACTACAACATAAAGGCCGACAAATAAATGCTGAAAACTCCAATTGAAATCTACACGTTTACGAAAGTCACTATGGAAAAAAAGTACAAGACAACAATCATACGTAATGTTACTAGCCAAGTTTATGAGCTAACTTTTACTCAGAATGATGCATCTGTAAAGTTTGTTCTCTTACGTTTCGACGTCAGAGACCGTTCTTCAGAAATACGCTACTAACGAAAAATTTCTGCTCGGAAAGTCGGCAAATTGACTCCGAGACACCTACAATTTTAAACCGACGCTTTTGACGCTGAATTATGTACCATGCCCTATCAAATGCGTGGACGAGCTCAGAATCGTAAATCTTAGTTCATGTTCATCTTCAGCAACTGGACTAGCGCTCCAGATACCGCGGCCCGTGGAGACATAAGGGAGCGTGCGTTTGACGAGTGAATGGGGTGGACAATTTAATACTAACTTCTCAGCATCTCTCTCTACTTAATACCATCCCTTCCCCTCCTTTCATTAGTGTCGTCTGAGATGGCACCGGCAGAAGATATTCGACCGCGATAGGAGACCTTTGTGTGGCTGATGCCGTCTTTAGCCACCATCCACAGACAGTAATTTTCTGATATTTTTAATTTTTGGTAATTAAGGGCGCTGCCTGCCTGCGCATTAGAGGCTCAGAAATTACGGAGACATAAGGCCGAACTTGAGGCGCGCATCAAATGCTGCATCGCCTCAGCGAGCCAAGCGCTGAACTAGCGTGCAAGCTTCCCGCCGAACGGTTTTTACTATGGGACATTAAGCGGTGACCATATAAGTTTTATTGGTGGAAAGTCTGTAGCAAAGTTCAGTGCAGGTCGCAATCTGAGTTTCACACACATCCGGTCAGTACGTTTTGAAGTACAGAAGTCTGAAAAGACCATTTTTAGCTATGTTAGAGGACTTATAAATAGTGTTTTTAATTAGCGTGGTGTCTAAACAATGAGGTTCCGACCTTGTTTGAAGTTTGGTTTTTTTTCGGACGTTGGTACAATGGGCACACGTGGAATATTTTCGTAGAAAAAAAAACATGTTAACGAACACACTGCAACGCATTTGAAGCGTGGGGTAGGCGGCCGCCTTAAAATATAAATTTTTTTAAGTTTCATTTCACAAAAAAATCATCATAATGCCAAAAATTAAAAAAGAAAGTGTCCTTCATATACAACATTTTCCTCTTTTATGTAATTTACACTAATGCCCTCCGTGGCTAGAACCTTGGTAGAGAGAGAAATTAAGTGCGGCCTATGCACGCGCTTCACTCTCGTTATAGCTAGACACGTGCAAAATTCGTGTTATCACTTGGTAGCAGTCTAAACTTCACTTTCCTATTCATAACAGAGTATAATCTGCGATTCAATTGGCCATGAACTTGTATGTGTTGTCATTTACGTGTGTTATTTCTTTACAAAGATTGGTCTCCCTACCGTGTAAGTATTCTCTGTGGCAAGTCACGACAATATCGGCCAGCGGGAGACGTCGAACGAGCCTATAGTCACTTTGAGTCTAGTCTGCTGTCAGAAAATGACGCGAATTTTGCGTGTCTCTAGTTATGGCCTCTTTAGTAACTGAGTCGGAGTGCTACTCTCTGGTAACTCGCCTTTGAGAGACTTTCATTGGTGACACTATAATTTTTTTCGTTATATGAAATATGGAAATGCGCAGCTTGTGCTTATATAGTTTTTTATATTCTGCTCTGAGGTGTTCATACCTATGAAAAAACTTTATTTTGCAATCTAAGAGTCGATTGCAGAGTCGTGTGAGGAAAATTTGAGGTAAAGGTGAAACTAAGGAGAACTTGAGTAAAATCTGAGAATTTTTCGTCTGCATTGCACATTCATAAAACTGAGATATTTCAGTTGAGGTGAAATGTTACCACAATATTCGCGAGAAAAATAATTTATCTTCATGCATCGACTTGCTAATGCAGCTAAAATGCATATTATTTTCCATTAACACACAAAACTTACAGACGGTGATTTAATGATTAATATTTAGTGTTTCGCATACTATAAATTTAAGAAAAAAATGTAAAACAAAAATTATAAAAATATTTCGTTGAATTTGTTTATAAAGTGGTATCGTAAACATATTGTTTTAAAACAAATGTGCCGTTAGAAACACGACATCTCTTTCGTGTAAAAATGTGGCAACGAATATAAATGATGTAGATACCAGTGCGGTCTCTCCTTTAAAATATTACCGATAAATTCAAAATAAGAATAAGAATATAATTTGCTCCCATGAGGCATTCTAATCTATATTTACGGCTGTCATGATTGATTTGCAGCTTGAGAAAATCTTAAGGAAGTTCTGACGACTTTTAATGCATTCCTTAGTTTTTTCTTAGATTTCACTTAATTGTCTCTGCAACGAAAATTTCTCACATTTCACTCAAAAAGGCGTAATATGTTACTGAACGTGACTGCTAATGGCTCTAAGTCCGTTATATAGTTACCTTCAAAGATTAGTGGAGTGTCTGAACTATGTATGCACACATGAGTAACGTACATTGTACGGTGTTCCTATTTTTATAAACCATGTAACCCTGGTTCTAACACAGCGAGCAGTAACCAGGCCACCCGGCCAGGAATTCCATAATATTAAACGTAAGTTTCTGCAAACTGCAAGGCAGAACTCCCCACTCCAACAGCGGTACGAGTTGCCACACAGGGCGCGATAAAGGGGCGTGTCACGCTACCTACGAGGTCTGTCTGCCCCATATCGTCGCCAGGACCACTTCACCACCAAGATGCACCACGACGTCCAGATCTACGACGTGCCGATCGCCGTGGACGTTTCCTTACATCAGCCTCGGCATCATTAACAAGGTGGGACTTTCATCGACGTAACTAATTTGAGTGGCTCATAAGTAATCATTTATATCTCTAACTATTCTTGCCTCCTTCCGTAAAGAACATCGTAAATGTAATGAAATAGTTGTATATATTGTAAATTAAAGCCGTACCTGATATTTAGACTGCGAGTCTCACTTATAAAGTCAGAATCCTTATTATTAAATAATGTGCGTTTTACGTGAATGCTCTAACAACTTCCATCACTATGTAAAAAAGGAGTATATCAGTACGTAAACGTAACACTATGTCGAATTATGCACCCCGCTCAGTGGCCTGAACTTCCTACAACTGGCTATCTCTCGTTCAGTTATCTATCGTTAAGGCTGTTTAAGCAGCAAAACAATTCCTGAGTTTCAAGGGTATTTTATTGGATTTGTATTCGTGACTTTACATCAATTGAAATGTAGAAAAAAATCGCAATGTCAACAGAAAAATACATAATTTATTAAAGTTCTTAAATAATTTTGAACATTTTAACATCAACTATTGTTCGATGCGAATTTCATAAAATGAACTAGTCACGATATGTTAAATTGTACGGTATTGTATTGTATGGTAAATACGATTGTATTTTTTAAAGAAGCAAATAAATTTAAAATTTCAGAAATTTTTTTTTTTCAAAATTATTATTTAATTATTTTTAAAACATGCCAAGCAGGTCCGGTGACACGTAGTTTCAATACGATTTTTTAAAATTTATTTATGTTCATTACCGTAGATTTGTGTCTTATAGGAACTAAAAAGTGCAAATTTTGCCTTTGAAGTGCCATTGTGGGAAAACTGGTTGAGCTTAATTTTTTTTTTTCGTAAGAGGAAAATGTACTCTCAATTTACGTCTACAAAACTAATACTGTTTCCTACAAATATAAAATTATGATTTCCCTCCACTTGAACATCCTTAAGGCTCGTAATCAATATCCATACTGCATTATTTTACTTTACGTTTTTTTTTTTTTAATTCTGAGAAAAAAACTTGAACTTTACTATTGTAGCGCGAATTCCATTTATCTCCCGGCACAGTAGAAGCACTGCGGTTTAACTTATAACCTTTTAAAGTATATTTAGGCCCCAACCAGTCCAACAATATTGGTATCATTAATTTACTGAACTGACTGTGGACTAAAAGGAACATTAAAACTTCAACTGACATGCCTGTATTGTAGAATGAGGAAAACAGGATACAAGCTATCACCCATTTCACATTTTGCTGAAAGAATTGTAGGTAAGCGAAAAATAAAATAATCCAATATGGTGGCAAATGCCAGACTCTATGTCCTCAGCTACTTGTTCATTGGCCGCTGCTCCAGTGAGTGGTCAGTTGTAAATCTGACAAGGTAGCGCGGGAGTCGGTATGTTTACATGAACCTCTGCTATTGGTTCACTATCCTCAAGGAAGAGTTTCATTAACCCAATCGCGAAGGTAATTAATCTGAAAATGGTTTTGAAATGAATTGTCTTCTCAACTGAATTCTAAAAATTTTCCTGGAATATTTGAACACTCTGTATAGTGCAGTTTTGCACGCTTCAAACCCGGTGACTTGGACCCGTGTTACGCGGAGCAGGGCTGTAATAGTGTTTCTGACCCAAAGGGGATTGGGGTGAGGTACGACGCGATGTAGGTCGACAAGCTGGGGGGAGGGAGGATGAGGGGTGGTTGGCATCGGATCTCCTCAAAGCGCGCGGACGCCCCAGTTCTGTGCGTCGCAGCGGCGTCCACCTCGGTCGTAGGAATGCCGCCGCCAATAAAAGGTTCCCCCCTTCCCCGTCAGCTTCTCAGTCAACCCCCTGGTGTCGGCACCCTGACTGCAGACCGCAAGGGACAGTCGCCCCCCAACACTCCCTCAACCATCTGGGTCACCTTTGTGCCTGGCCGTCCTTCTGTGTGGTCGGCGGCACTACCTCCCACACCAACTCACCAGACATCTCTCGTGGGCGTATTGAACTCCGGCGGTCTGATGTGCGGCCCCAGCTGCGCCAACTTTGCGACACCGCACTTCCTCGGCTGCTGCAAGCCGCGGTGAGGTGGTTAATTCAACTCCAGCTTGGGGAGACAAACGAATTTCTTCTGGAAAGGTTCGGGGATAGAAAAATTCTCCCGACAGTTGCGCTGCTATCGCTAAGGGGTCTATAGACCATTCGGGATAAAGTGAGCACTAAATATTCAACCTTTGAAAAATATCACTAGCCGTTACTGTATATAATTAGAGACATGAACTTTTCGCGAAAAGAAATTTGCCTCACTTTGTGTCAGTGACTTGTGTGCACGTCTGCAGACTTGCTTCACGGTCAGAGATTGGATTTTTTGACATTCGTGTGTCGTGGGGTTTTACACGCAAATCACAGACGTGTGGTGTTACAGTAACCTTATTCTGATTGGTACAGTCAAATGAGAAACGTCACAGTTCAAAGGCACGCTGCCAATATATGTGAAGCAGAACTGCAGACGTGCACATAAGGCACTGGAACAAAGTGGGGCAAAATTCTTTTCGCGAAAAATTCGTGTCTCTATATATAATTCAACATTGACTATGGTTACCATACTGCTTGTATGGTTGGCAACGAAATTACGCAATATAGTTCCGTGTATTTTCCCATTAAAACAGAAATATTACCAACCAAAATCTACATAATTGTATTTCACGTAATTAATAAACTTTTTTTTAATCAAACTATACAGGTACCTACCGACTGTACAATATATCTAACACGCGCAAACATCAAGTGATGTGTCCACAGAGGCACAGAATATTTAGGAATACAGAAGTGAAATAGCCGGTAGGCCAGCGAACTCAGACACACACGCCAGCAAAATGGCTTCCCTGGCCAGCAACATGGCGGAGACGCCTTCTGCCAACCAGCGTAAGGCAGCTGCTGTAATAATCGGCAGCCAGGCCAATAGGAAACCTGCCGTAACATGCAGGAGCCAAACATACACGGGGCTGGCATCAACGGTCTGGGGCAGCCAATAAGCGGCGAAGTTCGCCTGCATCAAACCAGCCGCCACGTCATTTCGTGTCTGTATTACTATTTAGTCTGTGACAGAGGTTAGGCATGTCCCGTCGTTAGCTGCTACGGGCGGGAAGATACGAAATGGCTGAAAATAGAACTTTAGCAGGGCTTTTTGAGTGTTCACTTTATTCCGAATAATCTATAATAAAATGCGTGACAGTAGTAAAATTAAATTTAACTAGGCTTGGGGAAGAGAGAAATTTGTTTAATTTAAATTTTAACAGAAAAACAAACCAATTTTGTATTTTAAGTTTGATTTATAGAAATATGTAACTTTATAAAACTTTATATTCACTTAATGGGCCCGAGTTTCTCGGCTTTCGGGAGAATTATTTTTTAAACCCAGACGAGCGTAGATATCATAATATTGCTTCGTTACTTTGTTGCAAATTGGTGTTACTATGTAATGTAAATTTTCGAGACAAACAGTGTAATGATTTTAGCTAATTTATCAACAATAGGAAAATTTCATTAATTAACTAATTAGCTACCATCATGCTGAATTTTGTCTCGACAAAATCAGAGTACAAATACGGCAAAGTTACTGAGCGATTTTACGATAACGGCTTCCGTTTATGTTTTTTAAAAATTGTTATCGTTAAACATGTAGGAACTCGGGCTCAAGTCCTTAAGAGTGCATTGTATATAATTCAGGGCTAAAAGCATCAGTTCAGAATTATAGGTTTCTCGAAGCCAATTTGTAAAACTCATAAAACAGCAGTCCCAGACAATAGTTTTTGCCAACTTTCTGAGCAAAAATTTTTCTTGATTAACGTATATCTGAAGAACAATCTCTGACGCCGAAATCTAGTACATTTAATTGCAGCGCAAGAGATCACGCTTAAGGGCTGGTTCCCGAGTTTTTTTCAGACTGGTGCCAATAACTCAAATATTTTTTAACCAAAAGTTTAAAAAAATTTGAGTCAATGTGCAATCACACGATGTACAACACTGTGGACGCGTTTTTTAAAATAATGTACCATTCGCCAGCAAAAAAATAATTTCCTTCATTTTTGCTTATTTTCACGACGAAAAACGTGGTACTTTGGGTAATGAAACCTAAAAAACCGTTCAGTATAATTCTACAATAAAATTCAGCTACAAATTATAAAATATAAGTGTCAAAACTGTGCAGCGAAATTTTGATATGAGTATTAGGTAGCAATAAAAAAAATATTTTCGAAATCACTGCAAAACTCCGTAAATGTTTACTCGTAAAGTTGGCAAATGTCATTATCAAGGATTGCTGTGTTGTAGTTTTTCTATATTGACTTACAAAAAGTGTAGATCTCAATAGAAGAATCAGGCGCCATCTTAAAGCTCTGTGATTGATCAGTTTGAACCCTTTACCGATACCAGCGCAATAAGCGGCAGAAATTGTCCCTTGCCAAACTAATAACACTGATCTTTCTAGCCTGCAGTTGAATTAACCCTACCCGCGGCTAGATGGACTGATGCCACAATTCCCTACGACTCCACTGCAGGGAAATATATCTGTGCGTAAACAAAGATCGGGTCGTCGTTATTATTTTAGAGTCATTCCTTATTTTAACAATCGCGTTCAGTAACATAGCATACTCGAGTAGAAAGCCACTTTCTATGATTTGGCAATCCTGCCATGAAGGGTAATTTTAATTGCTCTACTCACAGAGCCACGATTTTGTGTCGAAAAGATTTTAGCACTATTTCGCTAACTGCGCTATAAATGCGTGGAAGCGAGTTACGAAAATTTTTTTGTGAAGTTATTTAACGTGCGTTGTAATTGTTTACCTATGAAAAGAACACACACTTGATACAATGCCGTTATAGTGTTAAACATTCGGCACGTTTATAAGAAACATCATTTTCGGGCCCCTCAAAATGGCCAAAAAATGGGTTTTCCAGACTGTCACATCTGAAAAAAAAAACAGTATTAAAAAAACACGACTAAAGAAACAATCGTTACACTTTGAACTATGCTACAAGTCACATAAGAAAAAGGATAATACTAAAGTACTGCACGCCAGCTGAATGGCTTGTGTGGAGAGGCGATAATGCATTACATACGTCGGTCAACGACAACCTTACTGCTCCTGACTTACACACATTCATTGTCTACTGTTCCACTGAGTAGCAGCTAGTGGACAAATGGTCGGGACTTGAGTATGCATAGGATATTTGATTCTAACATGCAGCTCATTGAATTCGCGAAATTTCACCATCTATATTCATATGTTATTTCTGCTGGAATGGTAAGGTATATCTAAATTTTAGTTAACTCTTTTTCCTAGACATATGTATTTTAATATGCTGATGATTTGTAAGAAAACAGTCGTCTATAACTGGAAACAGCGTTTATTTACGAAAAGTCACAATGTTAGTCCGGGTAAAGTTACATTACAGCTCTAGTGGTTGGAACTGTGTGTGAAATTTGCCTCATTGGTCGAGTACGGTACAGCACTACATGGCTATCATATTATTATCAAGCAATGTTGTCATTTTCTATCACGTGACCGAGATAATCTAGTTAACTCGAGCGGATTACTTTTCGGAAAAGCAAACTTACGTTAGGTAAATACCTGTTGTTCAATACGTAACCGACTCAAAAGTACACGACGGTTTTATATTAAAACTTCGCAGGTGTAGCAACCTACAATTTATCTTTTTAATATTAAAATTGAAATAAATAGATGTACTTCTGGTACGTAAGTAAATCAGTAACGTTTCGCCATATTTCTTGGTATGTGTGGAATCCTTATACCATGAAGGTCGACTACGGATGAGGTGTCGTGCGCGCTAGTATTGCCCTTAGCGTTTACGTTCTTCCGTACTTTGGATGGGCCAGACATGTTCATTCAGGCGGCCATAAGAGGTGTGATGGATTTTTATTCAGCAGCTTTATTTACCCTGCCGCTTCCTTCCAGTAAGGGAATTTGTACAAGTTACATATATTATTTTTAAAGTTGTGACACAGTGCAATTTTATGAACATAAAAGCTTTTTGGGGCATACGCCATTGGAAACGAATGTTGCCGAATTGCAGAAAAACCCACGATAAAACAAAAAAAAATAAGAAAAAAGTATAGTTGCAGGTACCATACTTGTGTTAAAATAGGGACAACAAACCAGTTTGTTTGTCGGTACTACTCTGGACAGTTCCTTCAATAATCTGATCTGCAGAAGTTACCAGCTGGCGTCTAAAAGCAACAAGGCTCTTTGGTTCTTCTACAAAACAGATTGTTGAAGAAACAGTTGACATAGTACTGACAACTAAACTGTTTTGTTGTCCCTATTTTAACAGAAGTATGGTACCTACAACTATACTCTGCGTATGTCAAAAAAAAAAAAAAAACTTTTATGTTCATAATACAAACCCATTGTAAAAATCGTTGAAACATCACAGTGCAAATTTTATTTTTCTATGCATTCTAGATTTCATAATGTGTATTTTCAGTTTTTAAAAATTATTTTTTTCCAATTTGAGAAAAAAGGAAAGTATTTTAATTAATTTTGTTTTCTCTGGATATGTTACCTAGCGATGTCTTGAATTATGGCATCAAATTAAAACTATTTTCCCGTGGAGACTGAAATGTAGTTACAACATAATTTGTCATAAAATAAAACATGTTACAAAACATCGTTTCACACTAGGCAACTACTTATTTGTTCAATCCATTAAATAATCCTTTCGTTTTTATTCTCATCCTTATTGATTATTATGTAACATAAGACGTGTGTTTTTAAGCGGGCGTTTTGGAAGTGTGCGTGAAATACTAACGACCTCACAAACTCCTCATAGATGTAGTTGCAACTACCAGTTAGGTTGTCGGGGCTAGTGACATCACATAGGTTTGACAATTTTTTATGTTTTTCTGTTGGCCCTTAAAAACCCGTGTCACTTACATTGGTCAATGGCGATCATGGAATAGTTAGGCAACGGAAACATATTTCCCATCGCATTTGAAACGCACGGCACGGAGCGCCCTTAAGGGCAATAAAATCATAATTTTATATTTTTATAAAATAGTATTAATTTTATAGACGATACTTACAAGTACAGTTTCCTCTTACAAAACAATTTTAACTATTATAGTTTTCTCATAAAGGTGTACCAAAGTCACATATTTGCATATTCTGTTGCCATGCAAATAGTGAAAACCAATTGACTTACGTAAGTGAAAGAATTCACGGTGATATAACATGCCATGGGCTACGTAATAAAACATTAAAAATGTATCCCACGAAGTATTTTTTCATTTTAAAAAAATTTTATTCGCAATATTTTTCTGTACTTCTGCGATATTTTTAAAAAATCCCAAATACTACATTATGGGCTTTAAAATGTTTAATTGCAGAACTCATGGGATGTTAGTTCACAGTGAATTATTTCATTTAAGAAGATCAATTTGTTTTCGCTATTTGCATGGTAGCGTAACAAGCAAATTTTGATTTTGACACCCCGTTATTAGAAAACTATGAAAGCTAAAATTGTTTTGTAAGAGTAAACTACACTCACAAGTATCTTATACGAAACTAACACTATTTCGAAAAAAATTATAAAATAATGAATTTAACGTACTTGAACTCCCTTAACAAATGGCATGAATTTCTAATCAGCAGTTTTACCCAAGGGGCGCAAGACCAATTTTGACGTTCTATCTCTACGTACTGTCAAATTTAACGGCGCCATGTTGCAGCTCGTAACATGCGATGTCTTATACCAATTTTTTTTTGTGGGAAAAAATCTTTCCCCCCACCCTAGCTAAAGTACGCAATTCCCTATCTTCGCATGTAATATGAAAGCGTTCAATTTGGTTGTGCAACAAAAGAACAGCGTATAGACTGTTCAGAATATACTATGCACTGCTTACAAGTTTCTCGGAGCCGTTATGTCTCTATATTTACTATTTAATGAACGAAAACTTTCATGTGATTAAACACGAGTGTACACATTTCATAGCTCTCACAATTTTACTTCTGTAGCGCCAATAATTTTTTTTTTATTATTATTATTATAAGTGTTGGACAGTGCTCACTTTAAAAACAGTCTAGTTGTGTTATAACGTGTTTGGTTTCCCAGCAGCTTCCTTCTAGTTGAGACCGCCATGGCGCCATTGGCGAAGACGGCAGTGGAAATCGCCGTGAGCAGCGTGCACCTGATAAAAAATAAGACCCGTGTTGGATGATGAGGGGGAGGGGGGTTTTTCGCATCATGAAAACAACAGCGCCTCAGAGACGTGGTTCCGGTCACCCAGTCGCACTTCCTGGTACTCGTCGGCGGGGGTCAGTGATTTTCGGGGAACTAATCGGCTGTGAGGTCTGAGGGTGGTGAAGGGGAGTTCCAGGGGCTTTGTCCCCCCCCCTCCCCCATACAATGTGCGTGACGTCACGGCCGCCGCGGAACAAAAGCTCGCCGTCTCCTCACGTCGCCTGCCAGCGGGGAAGTTACGAGCTCCGACATCCGGGCTCGACGATGCGACTGCCTCCTGCATCGCTAATAACTCGCGGGGCACGCGCAATATCGGCTCAAGTGCTCCGTCTCCCACCTCTCCCCTTAACCTGGACGTAAAGTCGTTTTCCATGTATAGTTACTAAAAATTTCTAATGCGTTTATGTACGAAAAGAAAACACACTTCATATTAAGTCCCTATGATTTTAAAAAACTCAGTCCGATATTTTAAAACATGATTATCAAGCTCCTCAAAAAAAAAAAAAAAAAAAAAAAAAACTTTTTCACGTTGCTGTAGCCGAGAAAATATATACCGTAATCATAAAACAAAATCATAGAAACCTGCGTTGGACTTTACCACATACTTTCCAAAAATAAAATTATAGGGTCATCGTTTGAAGTCCCGTTGTAAAACAGTTGCTACGTAAACACTGCACGCTAGTTTAGTACTCCGCACCTAGAGGCGATGAGGTGTTTGACGCACGGGCTATATTCGACTTATCGCCTTCCCCGTTTCCGTGCCTCAAACATAAAAAAAAAAAAAAAACGTACGATCCACTAACTCTTAAACATACAGGCGCATGGTAGACATGCGTCACCCATTTCTTTATGTCGTCATATTTTTATATTGCAATAACTCGAGTTGTTTCATGCATGTCTAACTTGTGTAAGTGTTCAAGTAATAAAAGTACTAATTTCTGAAGAAAAAATTAAGTAATGGGTATTTAAAACTTATTTATAAATACGCTACAAAACAATGTACAATAGACAAAACATTGCTGTTATAACTGTCACAATTCAACATTTAATGTGGTCCCTTTGCTTTTTATATACATTTAAAGTAAAATTAGATGTGTTTCCTTGGATTTGCTGGTTTAAAAACACCTATTTACAAACAATTCTAACATAAGTTGAGCAAATGATCAGCATACATCCAGTCTTTACATTTTTGGCACAGTTAATTTTTTTTAGAGTCATTCCTTTCTTGGTTTTTTTCATTGAGTCATACAGCAATACGTTGATGTGTTTCATTAATAGCTTGGTTCGTGAACGTTCTATATAAGAGCGATACAAGCTTCTAGGAAAACATGAAAAAAAAAAAACAGTTTAAATCTACACCACACTAAAACAATTATCACAAAACTTTCTTTACAGTACTGTGACAATAGAATTGTCACGCGGTTTCCGTTAACATGAAAACATGGTTACGGACATTTAGGAATTCACCCATATAAATCTGTAATGTATTGATAGAAAATTTGACTTAGATATATTGTGGTAAATAGTGAGTAAACCCTGTGTTTCTGAAGGACAGAGGCTCTCTCTCTCTCTGGTTGAGAGAAGCGACGTCTTTGTGACGCCAGGAAAGGGTTGTCGAGAGCCATCCATCAGCTCGTGACATAAGGATGAGGGGACAAGACTGACTCTCTGGACGGTGGAAGATGCCCGAGCAGAACTTATTGTCTAGTGTGGGAAGGAGGCTAGCCCTGGACCCCACATGGCATAACTGACTCTCTGCTCAACCTAACCCCCTATTCTCCTACCTAAGACACAAAACAAGCAGGGCCACTCCAAGGGGAAAGAAACGGCTAATCAGGGGCCGAACTAGCGACACAATGCGAAAAATTTATTAAGTAATATAAATGGTTTTAATTTAAATTTAGTGAGAAGTATATGTTGAATGTGTGTCGTAAATAATTATGTAGTATTTAAGTAAATTAAAAAAAAAATTAAATGTCGGTGCCGTCGGGAGCCGAAAAGGCAAAGCTAGGGGGCATGGCCAGTGCGAAAATAAGAGCACACTGATTGGCTGGCGAGTTTAGGCGCGCGGAGGTGCGATTCGCCCTCAGAGACGGGGGGTTTTTTTTTTTAGGGACTATGGCTTGAGATCCCGGTGTGGGCAGACGCGGGACGACCGTGTGATAGCCGAGGTTGCATTCGGTACTAAAGTACATAAGACCACGCCTCCGAAAGCCGAGGTTTTTCTGACGCCAGGCGAGCGCGAGGAGAAAAGAAAGAACTTTGTTTTATTGTAGATAACTCCTTTAAGATAAATCCATGTTTATAATGTCCGAGTTTCAAAAGGGCTATAGTCTAGCATCTCAAGTGGAGAAAGGGACAATAGCAACATAGTAACAATTTTTTGATTTGCAGGTTTAAAAACATGAAATTACAAACAATTCAAACATACGTCAAACAAGTGATCACCACACAGCAGTATTTGCATTTTTGGCACCACCTCCTTTTTGTGAGTCTCTTAATCGTCCACACTCTCGACAACGTCCTTTGGAGCCCTGTTTCGGGTTTTCCGAAGGCTTCTTACTTGAAGTAACACGCATTAGCACCCATGCACGTCGCCTCAATTCAATAGACACCTGTGGCATTGCGGATCTGTATTGTATTTGAGGCTTGATCATTTCCCATGACAACTTCTGCAGGAAGGCTGTTCTTTTCAGTGATTTACATTATTTAGCATTTGCTCGATAGACGCACAATGCATTCATGACAGACATATTCAATAAATTGTATAAGAAATCTACCAAGGGCCACCTGCGAGTGTTCCTCGAAACATCGTTTTTTTGTGAGCTGGTCGAGAAGATCCACCCCAACCTTTGTCATATTGTAATATGTGGCTATTTTTGGATTCATGGAGTTTCCTATTTCCTCGTCAATCAAATCGGAATGATGTAAGGTGGATATCAATAGAACAGCTTGGTTTACTTTAGACCAGTACGAGACTAAGGTGCAGTCATGTTGGAAAACAAATAGAGAAGAATGTAGTTCCCATTCCTTGTTGGCCTGAATTCTCGTTGAATTTATTTTTTATTCTTCCTAAGTGTGCCTACATAAGTTAGACCTTTGTCACCTAGTAAGCTTGTAGCCAAAGGTATGCTGCTGAACCAGTTGTCACCAGTAATATTTCGGTAAGTCCCACTTACTGGTTCCACTAGTCTCATAGCCACGTCTGTAGGCGAGTTACTCTGCTTGTAGGGGCCCCGTGGTTGGTTTCCTGCGTAGGTTTCAAAATTACATGTGCATGCTCGTTTAGCATCTACCAACGCAAAGGTTTTGACGCCATAGTTTCCTGACTTATTGGGAAGATAGTGTCTAAATTGACATCTACAGCGAAAAGAAAACATCTGTTCATCGACAGTCATGTATTCACTTGGAATAAAATGTTCTGAAAAGTTATGCACAATCGTTTAAAAAATTTCACTTATCGGAGCTAATTCGTCAATTTCTTTTCGAGACTCCCGATCTCGTATGTCGTCGAAACATAATCATCTAAGAAAAAATCTGAATCTCTTCTCACTTATAGTCAAGTAACAAGATTCTAATCCATTACCTTTAGAATTGTCCCACAACATGCTAACATTTTTCCATGAACACCTTAGGGTACCAATAAGATACAATAGTCCAAAAAGTGCCCTAATTTCAGTTTCATCAGTGCACCTTGCATATTAATCCCTTTGTAAATTACTTCTCAAGTGATTGATGTAAATGATTGTACTACAACTTACTAAAATCTTGCCCAGGAACAGATCTAATAACTTATCTTCTGAAACCAACTTTGATGCATGTTGTTTTGGGCCTGGAAGATTACTTATTATATTCTCTGACCTTGTCCTAACACCCTTCTTTGGAACAGACTTAGACAACTTAGTTATCTTATCCTTTCCCACGCAATAAAAATTTTGTGACTCACCCTCACATGCCCCGTCTTCATCAGCTGTGTATTCCGACATAGTATCATGCTCACTTTCGGTAACATGATCTTCTTAACTAGAGTCAGTTTATTCTGGGTCAGCAATGTCTGAAACATCATCCTCCATTCCTCTTCAAGCCACTTCATCCGTACATTAGGATCGGAAGACATTTCTGCTCTTCAGTTCTTAGGAGCAGCCATTATGCCTAAAAAAATAAACTGTGTCAGACAAATATATTTGTGACGCTTTTAACATGCTACACATTTATATTGTTACAAGTTTAGCAAAACTTATATGTGGGCAATTCCCTGAGCTATTTTGGAAAGAGGTCTTATAATTATATCTAAATGAAAACTATAATTTTTAGCAGATCAAGTACGAAAATAAAACAGAAAATAATATTACACTTACATTACACACTTTTGCACGCATAGGAGCGTTGGGGACATGTGTCAGCCAGCACACACGTCTTGCCCGTACGAGATTATCAGACCAATTGTCACCTAATCTCTAGCTACCGCACTTCCAGGAAGGTACTGGGCGTGGGGAAGTCCAGACAAAAAAATAGATAGGGCACACAAGCAAAGATGACTGGGTGACACCTGTCAACCACGTGCCTACTCCAGGGTTAAGGGTGTTAAAAGTGACAAAAATAAATTTAAAAATAAATTTTTGTAATAAGTCATCACGACAAATACAATTTTATAAGTTAAATGCGTAACAGCGAAACATTTAAAATTATTATTTCTATAGTTATGGAATTTTTTATCGAACAATTTTGATTCTTACAAAATAATTACAAATATAAAATTCGTCCTAAAAAAAAATGTTTTTCTATGCATGTACTGGTCCCCTCTTTTGCAACATACAAATCCTATAGCTAGAAGTTTAAATGCTATACATGTATATTATTTTAATTTTAACTGGTTTGTTATTTTTTGGTTGAGAATATAAGTCTTTTTGGTGCCTAAAATAAAGTTTAGGATGCAATTTTGCTAGATGTTATGATTTTAAACTGTGCTACGGAATGAATCTTTGCTGGAAATGTTCGGTTTAATAAATACTTCGTGTTAAAAAACGGCTAGTGTCGCGCGAGCGACAGGATTCCTTTGTGTTGGAGTTTGGGATATTATTTTCTTTACAACCTGTATATTCAGAGGTTGACACTTGAGGCCGATCCTCGCATACTCCATCCATGCCTCCGTCACGTTTGACTGAGCGAGGTGGCGCAGTTGTAAATCACGTTGGACTGGCTTTCGGGAGGACCCGGGTTCGATTCCGGGCTCCAGCCCTCCTGATTTTTTTTCCCATGGTTTCCCGAAACCTCCCCAGGCGAATACTGGGGTGATTCCTTGACAAAGGCCATGGCCGACTCCTCTTTCAGCTCCTGCCATTGTACCAAGTTGTGTCACCGTCTAAAATGACCTCGCTGTCGATGAGACGTAAAGTCCATTAACTTACGTTACCGGCACGTTTGTTATATTTGTTGGTGTAGCGTTGATGAGTTCCAAGGTAAGCGGCGCGTAACGATCCAGAGTCACGACTTTGTTTCATTCTTCGGCTGGCATCTGCATTGCAATAGGATATGTCCAAAAAAAACCACAACCAGTCATGCACTCCCACTGGACAACTCTTGTAAAGATAATACGTATTTCTTATGGAAATCACAGAAGATGTACTGTACGTTACATTAGTTTCTGAACTTTCATAGAAATGAACAACTTGATTTGGCAGGCTACATTACCAACATTTACCAGTTAGCCGACGATGCCATCCTATTGACCCGGCTTGAATATAATATGCTGTAGCTGATTAATCCGATCCATTCGTTCCTGTAGCAGGTTTCAGTATGAAGATATTGAAAGGCACATATAATTTTCTGAAAAGAGTCCAATAAAACTTCACGTAATGTCTATGTCAGTAAGTGGATTATTGCAAGGCTGAAGTGTCTTGGGAAGGTCTACAGACTAATCAAAATCGTGTGATGTAGTAGAAACCTGAGTCTTATTGGCGCAGACAAATGAAAAACGTTTAATCAGAAAGGCGTGCAGTCGATAATCAAGAGAAAACTAAAGTTGAGCACACAGTGTTGAAACCCGCCTACCCCACGCTTCAAAGTCATGCTAATTAAAAACACTGTTTACAATCCCTCCAACATTGCTATAAACAGCATTTTCAGGCTGCCATACTTCAAAATGTACTAACCGGATGTATGTGAAACTGAGATTGCGACCTGCACTGAACTTTGTTGCAAACTTTCCACCAATAAAATGATATGGTTAACGCTTATAGTGTGGGAGCAAATGGTAATAAATTTGGCTTCCGTGCGATTTTTGTGGTACAATATTTGGATATGGTTTTCTGTCAGGTATTAACACAAGGAAAACAAATATGGATGTTGCCAGGCCCAAAAATTGTGCAGAGCGGCGGGGGAGATGATTCAAAATGGCCGAAAACGAGTTTCACCTAAACTGCAATATGTTAATCATTTATAGGCCTACAACAAAATTTCAAAGTCTAAAATACTTCTAAATCCAGTTTATACAGGCATGAAGGTATTGCGATTAATAAATATAAACACATCTAATAATCAGTTTCACTGTCTTCATCAGAACTATTGTTTCCATTCTGGTGGAAACAGTTATTTAGATCTTCGTCAAAGTCCACACAATCACACATGTTAGTGCATGGAATGCTGCATTTACATAGAAGTGATGAACATCTACTCGTTTTGCATGAACATTTCACTAGCTCCATAATTGCCTGTCGGGCAGGTTACACCGTAGTCATCAGAGGTGCAAATTCAGAGTTTTGTCTTTCCCATCCGTAGTCATAATCTGGCTTTGGAATCTTCGGATTCGCAACAACTTCATTTCGCCATATAATGCCTTGATAATGTGCTCTGAGTATAGCATAGCGAAGAGCTGACTGTGTTGGTGGCATTTTCTCTGATTCAGCCATTTTCTTTTGAAACAAAGTAAACCGGACAGCTCCAACATCAGATTTGGCACACTTTGGTATGTACAGTATACAAACAAATCGTTAATGCGTCAAAAATATCATTATATGGTGTAGTGTCCAATCCTAAGTTAGCAAAAGCTTGCAAAATATGTGTATCACTTTGCTGAAATGCTTTCCAGCATGAAAGCTTCCAGTAAATGCATGAAACCCAGGCACTGCATCCATTTTTTCTTCGTCTAAGGCATTGTAGACTGGTTTTAGAAAAATTCGTCTTTTCTTCTTACCCCTCCCAACAATACACGATGTTCTAGAACATAGCATAGGGTATCGCCGAGGGCCAATACAACAACATCGGTAGGTATCTGGTGAGTGAATATCAATAGTAGAGGCTCCTCGTAAGTTTGCATCAGCAGCATGTAGTATCAATTTTGTTTCAGCTTCTTCATGTGAGCTATGTAGGTGCTGTACTGTGACGTGTGTTGCTGCCACTTTATCTCGCCATGCCACAATTACATGTAGTTTCAGTTCTGTAAACCGACTGATAATTTTATTTGCCAAGTAGGCAGTTAATTCGTCTTTAGTCTGCATGTTTGACAGCAGTGTTTTCATGGTTATGTTCTTTATTCTTGTATTGTCAGTGATATGATAGCATATTGAGTCACCTCCTCTGAGACGTTTTGGGCGAGTTGCATTCTTCAATGAAACCGGAATATCATATCTATCAAAAACAACATCCACTTCGTCATAGGAATCATAGTATGTCTGTAATCTTGTAAGGAAGTGATTAGACAAACTGTCACAAGTAGTTATAGTATGAGGCTTATCGAGGCTCTGCAAAAATGCCATACCATCTATTACTGCAACACACTTGGGGTTGGTTGGCTCTGGATCTTGAAGAGATGCTTCGTCACCAATTTAAGATTCTAGAACAGAAAGAAGGTCACTCTTACTACTTGGTAAAAGCAGGTCACCTTCAGGAGTGAACAGCGCATGTGGAACAAAGAAAGCTCATAATTAGATATAGCTTCTCTGAGATCTGCAGTTGGCCTAGACTTTGCAACTAGTAGAAATCTAACAAACAAAGCACGGTCCTCTTTTAGCTGCAGTACCTTAGACTGCAGCTTCACATTTGCTACATTCCCATTACTATTAAACATGCTTAACTTCAACATCGTTATTTTAGACCATAAATTCGTTACATTATTTCATATGCGTGTTTCAACAAACCTGTCATAAGCACTCTGGCCAATGACATTTCTGTCACAAACGTCTTGCTTTATGTTGTCATTCATGACAGCATTTGTCATAAAATTCGTAAGAACTGTAGATGTTTCTTTAAATAAATTGCCTTGATTATGTAGCATCTCTGCGAGATTATTCGCGTTACGGTCATGTAGATGTAAAAATGCCTTTGTGTCTTCATGGTGTACACCACGCTGTTTAGAAACAATGCCTGCTGTTGCTTTGCATTCTGCAGAAAGAAGAGCCATAGCAGGTGCAATTAAGAAGAATTTTGTTCTGGCTAATGAATACGTGTTATACTAACTAATCCTCCACTTACTTTCATTGTACAGTTGATATGTTCTAGAGCATGATCTGCACCTGTAGCACAGTAAGGTATGACGTTTCTGTTCACAACCCAATTGCCTCTTGAAAACTCTTGGAGCAATTCTGTATTGGTTTCAGAAACAAATTATTGCATTTCTGCCAAATATAGTGGAATTATGCGAGCGTAGTGATGCTTGTCATGAGCAAAGAAGTACTTAACCAATACATCAAGAGAGATTAAATGAAGTCGCCAATCGCCTGTTCTAACAGATTTTATGAATAAACATAAATTTATCACCATTTCCATATATAGCAACACTGCCTTTGCATTTGGAACAGATTTCAATTTCTCATCAAACATTTCCATTTTTGCGAACATGTCTCTTGAGTGAAGAACTTGCTCAAATTGATGAATTGCTTGCTTTATTGACTCTTTTTTGCCAGTATCACTGCAAAATGCAAAATGCATATTGTATGTTTGTACATGATCTTTGAATATCTTCTTTCAAGCTAGGATTCTGTGTATAAAATTCTTCCATGTACTGTGAAAATAGTGCCTCGAGACTTATCAAATGTGCTTCAATCCCTCTTCTTACGTGTTTTCCAAGGATAATTGAAGTTGTTGCAGTTCCATACAAGCCACTTTGAATCCATGCCATATCCAATCCAATATTCTCTCTAAAAGCACCGATACACCTCAGTGCTGCCATTACTATGTGCAGTTCACCTGGTCTGAGCGCAATATAATCAAGGTCACTTCTACTCATTTGTAGCTGTTTAGCTGGTATATACAAACCCATATCCAATATAATCACTGTTTTCCTATTTCTTCCCATAACTGCATAATTAATGCTCTGAGCCTGAAGTAAAACAGTAAGTAGTGTACTCCATTCTGTTGATGGTGCGTGAATCAATGGTGCAACATGTACTGTGGTTTGTGGTAGTGCATTACTCTTGTGGGAGTTGTATGCAGACCATGTAGGAATCGAGTTAATTGTGTGATTATGACTGACACTATCATTTTCTTCACAAACAACTTCAGAATGTAATGTCTTTGCTATGAGCCATGACTTCACTTCCTTTAAATCTAGATTATTAACTGAGGAAAAATTAGCATAAGTTGTAGAATTTAGGTTAGTTTTTGTATGCATATTACATTCTTTCAGTGATGTTTGGCATTTCTGTTAAGGCTCTGTTGTTTGATAATTTGATCAAGTGTATAGCTGGTGAAGTATCGTTCGGTTCTTTCTGGTGATAAATGGCAAGGGCAGTTGAATGAGTAGTATTCTTCCCATCTGGTGTATCCTCCATGAAATCCACGAAGAAAATATATCTGTCCTTGACTATGTCTCCCGGCACGTACACTCCGTGGTTATTTCTGATATCGCTTATTATCTTTTCAGCTATTTGTGTTTCACATCGTCGAAATCGATCATATCCCACAGACAGTCCATAGCCATGCAAAAGCTGAGTGACACTCTTGTTCCTCACAGATTGGTGCACTGATAATCCTACAGCTACTTGCTGTGGCATTACATGCGTAGACTGAACATTTGTTGTACTTGTACATTTCACTTGTCTCTCATTAAATGTCATCGATATGGCAGTTTGTGAAATGCTCATGACAGCCTTGTTAGCATTCGATTGCTTGCGTTCTGAAGACATATGTTCGACAGTACCACACATAAGCCACCTGGAAAACGAATACATTTCTTGTTGCACATGTTCTTCTGTTAGTTCTAAAGATCCTGTGAATTCCCATTTCTTAGCATTCAAAATAGACTTACGAAGATAACTAGCAGCATCATACAAACTCCTCATACTCACATCCAACTCCTCATCATCGTTCTGTGATGTCATAACAATATCTCGCGCATACATCATACTAACAATTTCAGGTTTATTTCTTTGTGATGGACGGTGAAATTCTATATCTGTAACATTTTTCTGCAGACTTTCCTTAACATATTTCCTTGTTATAGATGGATCAGAGACATTATGTATCACACGAATGTTTTCGTAAATGGTTTGTATATCGGCCATACTCCAGATACCAGTCTTTAAACACTCTTGCATCATACAGATGAATTCAAGCTCTGATGCAGCTTCAGGGGCTGCAGATATATTTCGTGGACTGGTATCAGGACATCGTAGTACACGTGTCACATTCTTTGCTCAGCATGGCAAATGGTATCTAATGTTGATAGCGTGACCATCTTCAGGGTTGATGGCTGTACAGAGTTTTATCCGGAGGGCTTCATTTTCACTTTTAGCAATAGCATCACTCAGGCATTTCTGAGCATGATCAAACGACAACTTTCAAACGGAGTTTGCACGTGTCTGACCACCATTACAAAATAAACATAAATCTTTGTTGAATGGAATGCAATTAGAACGCGTAAGTCTTGCTGTGCTGCTTTCCATCACGGTTGGTGTTGCCTGAGTTTGCCTTTCATAGCAGTTTTTTATACGCTCCTTGTGAGTGACATCTTGGTAACAAATTCGGTGCCATTATGCCCTGTTGTCTGCCAGCATTGCAGCAGTCACTCCCCATAGACGAACATTAGATGAAACAATTACTTAACATTTTGGTATTTTGCATTCTCTTGCACATACTGTAAAACCTTTTCATGTTTGGTGGTGTTCATAATAAGTTCTTCGGTTGATTTCTGTTGACATATTATACACAGTTCATAGTTGATTTCCATTTTTAGCTTCTTCATATCTGGTTCAACAGGATCCATCTGAAACAAACAAAAATTAACATTTAACTAAGCCTAAAATTAACTTACTCAAGATATTTTTATATGACTGTGTATTTTTACAGTATTTTTACAGTATTTTTCCTAACAATAATTTTTAACATCACATAAAGAAGCATTTTAGGCTTTGAAATTTTGTTGTAGCCCTATAAATGTTGAAGATATTGCAGTTTAGGTGAAACTCGTTTTCGGCCATTTTAAATCCTCTCCTCCGCCGCTCTGCACAATTTTTGGGCCTGGCAACATCCATATTCGTTTTCCTTGTGTTAATACCTGTAAGAAAAACAATATCCCCATATTGTACCACAAAACCCCCACGGAAAACCATTTGCTCCCCCACTATTAGTTTCCCATTGTAAAACGGTTCGGCGGGAAGCTTGCACGTTAGTTCAGAGCTTGGCTCATTGAGGCGACGCGTCATTTGACGAACGTTTCAAAGTCGCCCTTACTGCTCCGTCGCTTTTGAGTCTCAAACGTGCGCCCTTAAGGTGGCCGCCTGGGTGAACGTATTTTACGCGTTCGAGGCTTAGAAGTGCGGAAACGGCAAGGACGACACAGTACGTGCATTATACTTCTCTTTAATGTCATTATACTTTATTAATTCAAACAATTGCAAATAACTTGAAAATTTTTCAATCAAATACTTTGAAAAAAATTTGAGACTGTGTACATTCATGCAATACACAATTTCGCCAGAGCGTTTTTTTTTTTTTTTTTTTTTTTTTTTTTAATGAACCGTTTGCTAGCAAAAAATTACTTTCCTTCATGTTGGCTTACTTTGACAACAAAATATGTTCTACTTCAGGAGAAAAAATCTAAAAATCTGTTTGGTGTATTGAAACAGAAAATTTCAGATACAAACGATGACACATAAGTGTTAAAACTGTCAGAATGAATTTTGATATGTGTATTAATTTGCGTTAAACAAAATATTTTCGAAACCACTGCTAAACTAAAGAGCAAGGCCTTAACCTCTTAGGTGCAAGTCACTGAACTGGTGCGCAGTCTTATCGCCGACACCTCTCCTCTACTAGACATTCAGTGGAGACCCTCTCATTTTATGACGCATTATTGAATAAAGGTGTATTGTACAAGCCTTCTGTTTAAAAAAAAGTTGCGCGCCGAGATTTTCATTAAAAAAAAAAAAAGACAGCAAAAGAACACTCATTGTCACTATTTTAGGCAGCGAGAAAGTATGCTTTAAATTATAATGGAAAACTAAAATGATGTACACTCGTATAACATTTTTTGATATTCCTAAGCAGATTTCACTTACGTACGCTCAGCAGACTTCGAACAAACTTCTAATGGCCAAAGGTGTCAAAAAAAAGTGCTTATATTTATATAGGATGTAACAACTGTCAGAAAGGACCATACCTTTTATTAAAATACTTAATTTTGTGTATTAACCTTTGTTTAATCCATCACGTTAAGGTATGGATTTTGTTGTATAATTGATATCACCTGGAGAGGGTGTAATAGGCTGCATAAATAAACACTAAAAAGCTTCTGTACTTTAGTTTTATTGTAAGTAATAAAAAATGCAATGCTCGATAGCAGTTTTTCAGCAAATATTTCGTCAGAGTGACGCATTCTTTTAGGGTAATCTGCTGTGCTGCAAATAAATAAATGAAATTTTGGCGTCAGAGATAATCCACTAAAAATCCGCTAAAAAGTGGCGCAACCACACAAACAAGGTTGTCACACATGATGAGTTAAACCCGACCGGCTCGCTGTATGTGAACAGCTGTAGTTAGGGTAGGTAAGTGTGTAATAAGCCCCTGTAGCCTTTCAGCCATGGCAGGGCTGTTAGGAGCAGGCGGGTTGTGTGACTCGAACCAGCTGTCTGTGGCGTTGTTCGCTTGTCCTCTGAGACTGCGAGAAGGGCGGGGGCGAGAGAGGAAAGACGAGGTGGTTGAATGGCCCGTCGGTCGTCTGGAAGGGGCTCTCCTCCTCCACTTGACAGCGCCGAGTGATTTGTGTTTCCTCCGGGTCCAGGTGCGCTCTGTTGGCAGCCATGCCAGAGTGCATTGTTGTAGCGCGGTGGATCGATCTTGATGGCTGTAACCATTGGGTAACCTTCCCTCCAGATTCTGTGATCCTGTCCGGCTACTTGCAAGTCTAGAGGTGGGTTCTCAAGTAATAAATTAGCAGTACAAGCATATACGTGCGCACAAGAACTGATTTCCATTTAGTCTAACATATTGATTTGCAGCTACGTAAAATTGGTTATGTGCATAGATATGCCGATATAGGAAATTATACTATTTCATTTATTGTGCGAACGCATAGGACAACAACAACCAACCGGAGCAAAGGATTTAGTGAATGTCTGCCAGGTTGGTTCGACTTCCAAAGTACACAAAATTAGCCTAAAACAAAGCGAGAATTTAACAAATAAAATAAAATTGGTGATTAATACTAAATTTCTGTATGATAATGTTTTACTGTGCGCAGTTTATTAGTGCTTGTTTCTGTATTTTCTATTAGGCCTATCTACCAATGCGATTCCACTACAGGTTCATTCAAATGGCCATCGAATTTACTATACTAGCAGTCCCTCGCGGAGTATTGTTCATAACTGATAATATTTACTTTAATTGAAAACAAAATCTTTAAACACCAGATTGGTACTTCAGTCATCAAGTGTTAGAATGACAAAACTGCAAGTTGAGCTATCTCTGCCGCAGGATACGTGACTCTTAAATGAAAGAGGTTAATCGAATAAAAAACGCCTGATTTACCCTGTGCACATTCATTGGTGACGGTACCCTTAATTACATTTTTTCAAAATATTCATTTGAAGTTTAATGCCATTAACAAGTTTTGGTGGGAAAAGGTTTCGCGGAAACGTATCTGGTGCCATAACCTTGAAATTAGTGAGATGATATATGTGAGCTGATGTTGCCGAGGATACGTAGTGGAAAGTGAACTTCATAATCCATTCTACCCCTTTTAAACGACTACATTCAAATTGCACTAATTCGATCTGCCTTGCAGTTTTTGTGTGTCAGAATTGAACGTTCGCACGCAGCTTTGAACGGAATTCGAGCCCAGAACCTCCCGGAATGTAGACCTGAGCTACAAACAACTGCGTCACGTAATGTCGAAATAATTAATGAAAACAAATTTAATTTAAAAAATAAAATATTCATATCCTGGGATCATAGAAGTTGTATAACACCTAGTCACAAAATAAATAAGTATTCTGTGACCACGTCTCGATAGGTTACTGTAGAATGAAACTCCAATTTATTTCTCGCTGGTCGTACTTGTTTTTCGGATCGTCCGCCTTGAAAGTCTACAAACTTACTTTTATCTTAGTAATCAAGTTATCTTATAAAGTAAAAAAAAAACTTACACATATTTCTTTAAAAATTCTTGCGTAAGCGTCACTCTGACGCGAACAACTCTTCAATATCTCTACTGGTTATATAGATATCATGGGTTGATCGAAACAAACAAATGTTGTGATTTTTCACCCTTTTGGATGTCGAATTTTGAAATACTTTAATTTCACATCTTAGACATTTGTATAAGCATCCAATTGAAGTGCAAATCACGACGGTAGCCCGTTCAGTCGAATGAAAATCGATCATTCATTAAAAAACACGTATGACACCTGCACAGTACTGAGAGTTCGAATTTCGAACAATCTTAAAACCGTTTTGCGATCATTTTTGTAGTCATCATCCTGAAGCAAAAGTTAACTGTATATCTCGACGGGTTCGGGTAGGTATCGAGGATTTATCTAAATCACATTTCAGGTCCTTTCACCTCCAAAGAGAATGAATAAAAAAAAAAGCATTGTATCACGCTGGGCTCTCTCTCTCTCTCTCTCTCTCTCTATATATATATATATATATATATATATATATATATATATATATATAAAGACGATTGAAAACAAATTTCACCACTTTTCACTTATCAGGTATTTGAGTAAGCATCAACATTAAACAAAAATCACGTCGCTGTATAAAAAATTAATGTGGTCGCGATACATATCGATTGCGAATCGAAAACACATTTGATCCTTTCTTTACCTCTTTGGGGCCGAATTCGGAAAATATATTTATATAGTATTTAGCTCTCTCTCTCTCTCTATATATATATATATATATATATATATATATATATATGTTTATATATGTTGTAGTATACTAAAGTATATTACATTTTACTGCTTATTTTCACTTTTACGTGTGGAGTAAAATAGTAAAACTTTCATATATATATATACGTAAAGGTGTTGTGTTGACTCTACTGGAAGTGACGTACTAAAAAAACTTACGTTTAACAACAATTTAGTATTGAATTCAGATGTGAAATTTATTAATAATTTTAACCAA
>PNEQ01061208.1:0-25091 GCA_003012365.1 Medauroidea extradentata | reverse complement strand
ACCTTTAACTTGGCCTTGACTCTCTCATACATGTCAGGAATGACTGTGACTGTGAAATGTTTCCTGGATGGGATGTTGTAACGAGGAGCAGTCTTCATCATGAGCCGTCTGAAACCATTATTATTAACAATGTCAAAAGGCTGCATGTCTTCACAAATCATTTCACCTATTAACTTGGTCAATTCTACAGATCTTGGGTTATTAATATCATATGTTACTTTCTTTTCCATGACATCTGTAATTTTTGTTGAGCTAATTTCATAATTTTTTTTGGGGCCAAACCACTTTCACATTCATCTTGAACAACACTACCACAAATCTCGGTTAGTTCACTAGGATGTAGACGCTTGACATGGTTCCACAGATTTGTTGTAGTATAACCCTGCTTACTGGTCGTTCCACCACCACGAGAAATCACTGCCGTACAATGCAGGCATGTTGCCTTACTGTCATCACCTGAATTTGTTGAGAAATGCTGCCACACTTGGCTTTTTTTTCCCCTACTTGCCATGCCAATAAAATGTTTTAGCTTAATTCGTATGACTAAAACATGAGTAACTTCCACTTCACACCACGCAAAAATGTAAACAACACTCAATGGCCAACGTTACCGTCAAATAACTGAAATATCTACACTTAGCGTGAACAATTCCGTGATCAACTCTATTTTTTCCACGGTAAAATTTTTTTAACTTTTGTAATTTAGCAGTTGTTTCATAAACCACGACAGTACATTACCGTTGCGTTGTTTATTTTTTGTAACGTCACGGATAAGCTACGTTTAGTTGAGCGAGACCACAAACTTCTATGGCAGTGAACAAGACAAATACACAATATGGCCGATCGTAAAACTACTAGCGCTTGTGTCGTTGCGCTTTCTTCGTAGCGCTGCTAGTCACAATTCCAACTGATTGTACTGGTACAAACTATAGTCGATTATTGCGGCAGACATTTTTCTCGACTTCGAATGTTGTTGTTGAATGTAGTCAACATCTCTGACGTGGAAAAGTAAACAAAACATCACGGTGCGACGGTTACACGACGATAACTATTTTGCCTTCTTTATTCACCGGAAAATTAGATGCGATGGCGACGATTATGCGCGAATGCACTGTAATTTTGTAATGAATCTAAAGAAACGTATATTAAAATTACGTTAGTCGTTAATTTTTTACTTGTTATCCTTGAAAGTTGAGTGATAAATAAACTTGATAATCGGTTGGGAAATTGGATAAAGAATCGCTGGTTACTATTAATCGAAAATAGCCAATAATCGGCCGATTCCGATGCATCGGTATCCGCATCGGTGCATCACTAATTGAAATACAATTCCTTGTTACGAACTGTTTGACATCTGTCAGATGCTGAAGACTCCCTGAATTCAGGACACTGGTACACGGAATGGGTGGTTTGTTCACAAACTGCACAAGATCGAGAGGGGGGGCTCCGATTTGGTCAGAAATACAGACCTTTGTTGATGGGTTTGATTAGTCTTACCAAGAAACAATTTTTGAGATGGGGCACTTACATCCACTTTATCTTCTACATCAAGAGCACAATCCATTTTTGATGCCCTAGACTGAAGAAATTCAATGAGCTCAGTCACTTGAGGAAATGTGTCAGAGGGGTCCGATCGTGAATTTTCGAATTTCATGCGCATGCCCACATCTAACTTGCGCATCAGCGCTGTCATTAGTACAGGGTTACTTTCAACAACATTATGACCTAAGCCTTCCAAGGAACTGGTATTTTCTCTGAATGTGTTGACGAAACTTCTGACTGACTTAGGATTAGCCGAATTAATCACAGGCAAATCTAGAATTCTATTTATATACAAGATTGTCAACTTCCTCGTGTTCTGGTACTGGGAAGTGAGGAGGTCCCAAGCTACTACATAATTTTCAACTGTAATCGGCAAATTCTTTACCATTTGTAATGCATCTCCTGCTAAGCAACCCAACAGATACTGAAATTTCTCGACAACAGCCAATTCCTGATTGTCATGAATTGTAGCCTGGTACAACTGGGAAAACAGAGGCCACTCCTCCCACTGACCTGAGAATGTGGGTAGATTAATCTTTGGCAAACGCACATTTGTAGATGGAGCAGCCCCAGAAAGTGTTGAAGAAATTTGCACTACATGCTTAGCCAAAAATGAGGTTATCATACTTCAAGTGTCTGGATGACTTTGCAAAAAGGCCCTCATGCTTGGAAGTCAGCACAGTTTCATCAAACTCTGGTAGAGACTCAGTACACAGCAATTCGTTGCACAAGGCATCCACTGCAGCTTCAATGACGTCCAGTTGTGCACTGAATGCACTTACTTCATGCACCACTTCAACTGTAACCGCGGGAGCTTTAACCAACGCTTGTACCCTACTGACTATGTGGTTCAGTTTATTTTCTTGTAGTTTCCACTTTAACAAAAATATATGGAAATCCATAATGGATACTTCAACAAATTCCACACACAAAACACTAGGGATGCCGTAAGTGAAAACAACCAAAAATATCCACCAAGCTAACTATTGGAATAAACCCAGGCAATTCAGGCACCCCAACACTTGTACATGTCAGCCTATCCGACGGTAAATGAAAGAACAGCGGAACCGTTGGCAAGATTGAACAACAAAACAAAGCACGTCCATATAAGAACGCCGATAATGCTACTACTCAGCCACGTGGCAAGAACAGGACAATCAACGGCACAAGAAAATAACACCTTTGCACTTTCGACGCGATGTTCACCATGACTTGCAGATTTCTTCATAAATACGCCGATAATGCTACTACTCACCCACGTGGCAAGAACAGGACAATCAACGGCACAAGAAAATAACACCGCATTTTCGACTCAATGTTTACCATTACTTGCAGATTTCTTCATAAATAATGACGATAGAAGCACAAAATCTCATTTTTTCGGCGGATTCTAGAGTAACGAATGGATTGACAGTAGCGCGGTAATTCTTTCACACATGCGGCAACCGAATTTTAACTGCGCTACACATGCTAACAAGCGAAAATGTACTCAACTAAACACGGATATTGATATCCGGCCCGGAGAACCAAAATGTAACGAGAATTCCGAACAGATCAACTCTAGAACTATCGAACAAGCTAGGAGCTATATATGCTCCTTACACACCACTTACCGCGTCGCCATCTTGAGTAGAAATGCTTCTCAGTAGCAGAGGAAGAGGAACTCCTTCCGGCAGAAGGATACAGATGCACAATATAATTCCACAACGCTTGGTAACTGTGAGTAAGGTTACCAAGCAAGGTTAATTACAAAATGTTAGTTACGAAATGTTATCAACAAATTCTAAACTATGGTAAACTTTTTTTTATAGTAATGTTGATTGCAAATGTGTTATTAACATTGCTGAAAACACCAATGTTACTAACATAGTTCTAAGAATGATGAACGGAAGTTAATAACAATATTGATGACAAAAATGCCTACAACTTTGCTGATAACATTGCTATTCTCTGTTCACTCTTAGTTGAGTTTTAGGATAAACAAAGCAAATTATAAACAAACATGTTCATTGGCTGCCGACCACCGTGCACTGTGATCTTGCATAAGAAATAGATCTTTGTTATCTGTCGTGTACATATGAATTTACCTCTCCATCACTTAATGAGAGAGTTTTATTAAGAAATATCTAAAATATACAGACGTTACAAACACAATCTACGACGCTATATGTTTATTACTTTAATTATGGTTAGCGGACGACACATCCGTACAGTTGGTTCACGAGTTATTTAACGACTGACGCACTGTTAAACGTACGAGTTTCTTGGTACACTTGCCAGTATTAAGAGACGTACGATACTCTGAAGATACCAAAAGTTTAGTTCAGTAATAATTACCACAGTAAACATAAGTCAGAAATATAACAATCAGATATTATGTTTTATTTTTTCAAAGTATTTTTGGACGTTAACACGTCAATGTTGTGGTTACTGCAAATGTTTTCTTTCGTTCGTCCATTTTCTGTTCCAGTTCTTCCGATCCACGGCCGCGTGGTCCGAACCAAAGTTCCTTGTTCTATTTTGTTCCGTCCTCGCGTCGGTTTATATTTACGTCGCTTGCAGATTATGTTATGTGAAGCTGGACGTGAACAGTGAAAATGTCTTGCATGGTTTTCGAAACGTGGATGTATGTCTTCATTACTGAAGAAACTGTGGTGATGTTTATAAAGCAAGAATAAAAATCTCGCATAGCAATTGTTTATGTATTAAAAAACAACATGTGTCGTGAATTATCGACAGATTGTTTGGTGATTTATAAAATGTAATTTTTCCAAAACGAAGTACAAAATAATCCAGGAGGACTTTACAGTAAGTTTAATCACTCATCTTGTTGACAACTTTTTTTCTGCATGTAGTACCAAATTATCGTTACGTTAATACTGGAATATTTGAATACAATCGTGAGTCATGACTTGATAATTACTATTAAATTTTGAAATATATACGGTAATTACACGTAATGTCAATATTTTTATAAAGTTTTTGTGTAATTTTTGTGTCCCTATGTCGATAACACGTACAAAATTTTCACGCAATATTGTTTTAATGTATACGGCGTAGTTGTTTCCTATGATGCCGACTGTACACAGTATTGTCGGTTGGAAATAGTACGTCAGCGCGAAACACAAGTTGAGCCAATTAGAAGCTAGTGAAGTGCAATGATATTACTTTATTTGTTTACTTCAGAACTCAACTTAGAGTGAACGGAGAATAGTAACATTTGTTATCAACAACCTTTGATCTAGACTGTCTTAGAATGGGTTGGGAAATCAATGTTATCTAGAAGGTTTGTGACAAAGTTATTTCTAAAATTCATAACTTTTGTTGCTAACAAATGTTTTCAACAAAATGTTAATAAAATTTTATTGTAAGTATTAACAAAGTTAGTAAAAAAAAGTTAGCAACAATGTTGACAACAATTTTCAAGCATTTTTACAACATTGTTAGTAACTTTGTTGAAAACACGTGTTATTAACAATGTTATTGGCATAAACAAGCCTTTACAAATAGCAAATGTTAAAGCCCTGAATGTAGGAAGTTCTGGTGTTGCTGCCAAATGACACTTCTTTGAGAGCAACATGGGATAATTATGGTTGTTAGGCAACAAAGAAGCCTGAAGTCTTTTACCTATCCTCAGGAGACTCTTCTCGTCAACAAAGTGGCTTAGACTCTTTTGTGAGGATGGGCACTCAGTCTTCCTTGCAGCAGAGAGCTTGGAATTATATTGCACTACTTGTGTATTTTTCACCCAAAAGAGAACCGCTTTCTTTAATTCTAATACTGTAAGGTGCTTCTGATTTTGGAACCTCACGAAATGCATTCAGTTGGCTGTATTCCTTTTGATCTTACTCATTGAGGAGAGATATTCCAGTAGTGTAATGTCCGCATGAAGAACACCCCCATCCGTTGATTTAGGAACTCCTCTTTTTGGAGACAGGCACTCAAGGTATGCACTAACCCCAAGTTTTTGAGGTGGATCCTCGACTTCTGGACTTTCTGTTAACTGTGGCGATTCTGCCCACCAGAGTGGGTGGTTGATCAATTCTTATAGCATCATTCCAAGAAATGTGCAATCTGCAGGGATGATCTCTGACTTAGCATGTTGCCACCACTCTGGAAGAGTGATGGTCTGAGTTGCCCCAACTCTTTTGACAACAAAGGTTTTCCAGTAGTGAGATGATTATTATATCCATGCTAGCGCCACTGTTGAGTCCATCGAGGAAAACACGTCACCAATATGTAATCTAGAACAGTACACAGTCAGCATGTAACTAATGCTTTTCACCAGCAGCAATGCTGCACAGAGTTCTCGTCAAAGGAAGGTGACGCGTTTCTTTGGGGCTACCTTTAACCTAATTATGATAAGGTGCACGTTCACTAAGTCGACCACGGGGATCACACAAAGGTGTCCTGCAGCAGCATACCCCTTTTCAGAACTGTTTGAAAATCCTTGCATTTCTATCTTGCAATTTTGGTGTACTCATTGCACGGAGTAGAAAACATTGAACTATCACTGTAAATGCCCTACTTGTAACCTGCATCTCGGATATAAAAATGACGTGTATTCGGCAAACACAAATGATCACACAAGGAACGAAGACTTGCAATTGCAACGGTCGACATATGCCAATACATGCTCACATATATGTATAACATAACACATATTTGTGCGACTCTTGCTCATGCACCATGCCGAGCAGATACAACAAATATACACTAGACCCCCGATTTTACGAATATTCGCGGTTCCTCTCATCGCATTCGTAAAATCGCTACCTTCATAAAATCGATTGCGACCTATCCCCCCCCCCCCCTCCGACCGTAACGTAAATTTTAAAATTTCATTTTTTCTGCAAAGTGTCTAGTCGGGCCCTGACTCCTGTAGCGTTTTGCGGGAAATTAATTAACATAATAATGTAAACATAAATTGATATCACCAGCTAGACGTCACACTGTTGAGCGGTAGATATGACCGACCCGTGTCCCCAAAAAATGAGAAAATCGCGGTTCCGAGCGTCTTCTTCTCTCTAGCGATTAGCCCGACTTATGTAGCATTTAACGGAAAAATAAAGCAAGTGATAGTTGAAATATAAATTTATATCAATAGGCAGACGTCTTACGATAAAAAAAACATCGCTAAACAATATATATGACCGACCCTTGTCCTAAAAACATGACAAAATCGAGATTCCGAGTGTCTTCTCTCGAGCGAATAGCCCGATTTTCATAGCATTTAACGAAAAATAACTCAAGTGATAGTTGAAATATAAATTTATGTCAATAGGCAGACGTCTTACAATTAAAAGAACGCCGCTAAACAATAAACATGACCGACCCTTGTCCTAAGAAAATGAGAAAACCGAGCTGTCGAGTGCCTTCTTGCGAGCGAATAGCCTGATTTGCATAGCGTTCAATGGAAAAAAAGTAGACATTCGTTACTAGCACAATGCCTTTGTAAATAATTCACCAAAGAAAGAAGGAAAAAGCGGATGTATTTATTCATTACGTAGTTTTATATAACTTAACGTTAAAACAATCCATCGACGTTTGATGAATTGTACACGAACGTACATATAAGTAGCGTGCAGAGTGGACAGATAGCGCAAAGCATAACTGTACGAACATTCACAAAATGGAAGATAGATAGCGACACCGTACCATGTACCTACGTTCAATGTTCTAAAAACACCATTTTGTGACGTTCTTGCTTAAAATCATGCGGTAAAAATAAATTAGGAGTTCCGGGATTACGTAATACACTGTCTTCTATTTATTTTTCAAGTTCGACATAACCATAGCGGAGACAAATGTTTCTACACGTAGCTGATAGGTAGCGCTATTATCGTGCTCACTTGTTTAATGCACGTTTTACGACACGAAGTAATGCATTTTAAGCAAATTATGCGCGAAGTTAATTGTTTTAAGTACGTATGGTGTTAACCCAATAAAGAAAAAATAATTTCACGTTATTATTTATAGGGTTCTTGTAAAAACGTAAACACATTCGGCGGGAGGCGAGAGAGATATAAGACGTTGTGAAACAGCCTAGAAGGAGGCTGTACTACAGTTAAATGCGCATGCGCTGGAACTTTGCGGCTATAGTACGACCTCAATATAGATCCAACTACGTCGTAGTTGATGGAGACAGGCAGGCTGGCCAGCTTGGCACAAGCGGCGGCGGCGCCGCAGCGCGGTTTTCAAACTGTCACTGCCACATTTTTTAACGAATTTTCACTACTTTTGTTTTATTTTTAATATTGTGACTTACCAAGTAATAACTGCAACTCTACAATTCATATTTGAATGCAGTGAATTAGACAATATATGTTTTATTCATTGTGAATGTAATTCCTTAAAAATTTTTTTTGTCATAGAATTTTGTTATTTTTTGAGGGTTCCTGAGATTGTATTCGTAGAATCGCTACCTTCGTTAAATCCAGGGTTCATAAAATCGGGGGTCTAGTGTATGTTACCTTGGGCATATACAGATCACACAGACTTTTGTGGGAACAATCTGCACAAGCCACACTTGCAGATTAGGAAACCAACGTTGCCAATATTACTGCTAATATTATCGCACAGGACCACTACTCTGCTTACCTGCCTCGTATAGTTTACACACTACTCTTTCATTGAGTAGGTAGGATGGTATTGGCTGGCTGGTTTCACTGCTACAGTGTCCTCTCTCTGTTCATGTTGTTGCGGTGATCAGTGTAATCCTTTCCTAACTTCTCAGCTCCATCTGGTACAGTACTATCTTCCCTCCAGGGGCCCCATTTGGGATGCCGTAACATATGGTGGTATCTACTATCACATGTATACAGTATTAATATTTATGTTGGAAATTGGTGACAATCAGTCTCACCAGCGGCAGAGCATGGACACTACGCTAGGGTATAAAAGTGGGTTCAAGTGCCTCAGTTTGAATAAGATAACACTGGAAATACTTGGTGATCATGCTGGGATTTTAATAGAAAGTAGCACAGTTTTTTCGTTGATTGTCAAATTACAGCTCAGAATCGCGTGGCAGCCAACATTATACAAAGAAAAGGAAAACAAAAAAAGAATCATTGCTAGAGTTCCCATCAGTAGGGACTTAGTTATTTGCACCACGTGATTTATCTTGAACATGAAAAATAATAAAATAATAAAAAAAAAATCATGGAGCATGAAAAAGCTTCATGGTAATTCCAACTATGTGGACTCCCGGTAGCAAATTTGCACAAAAAAAAAACAGACTTTGCTTGTTTTAAGCTAAATGCCATTATGTTGAAAATCACATGATGCATCCCAAACCTCATGGTTGTTATTCTTGATCCATGCACCATTACACAGTCTGTCCGGCTTCTCTCCCTCATTGGTACAAACACTGACAAAAGACTAAGGTGAGTGGAATTCAGCTTCGTGCCAGTCCTACTTTCAGTAACTATTTCAATTTATATGCAAACACACACACAAAAAAAATCAATCTTACATTCAGTGGAGTTAAATTACAAAGTAATACGTTACTTTAAGAAAACGTAGGTTTATTTTAACAGGTAAGCATGCACTGGTTACAGTGATACCCAACAAATATGGGTGCAACTATTCGCTAAATCAAATGGGCCAAAATCTTCGCTGCATCATGTAAATATGGCTATCAATCGCTGGACCGCCTCAACGGTATCTCGTCCTTGTGGGCGCGCGGCAAGAATGCACTTGCCGGCAGTCAACATGATTACGCTGCCGGCCGCTGCAGACCAATGTAATCAGTTTTGACGAGTGTAGCAATTTATTTATTTATTTTAGCATGCATGTTCTGATGATATTTCTCTGTACCCTTTCACACAGTGGCACACGCCGAATAATTTGTGCACATGGCCGAGACACATAATAATCAACTTGGACAGGTGAATGTAATTGTTCACTTGTCCGTTGGGCAGGTAATGCTAGTGTTATATGCCAGCAAAAATAAGCAATGCCAACATTGGTAGTTGCTTTATTTTTGCGCACTTGTCGTGAACTGTGTTTAGCGGTGGCACAAAGTTAAGTTCAAAGCCAATTAGTAATAACAGAAGTGAGAGCATGTGTACGCATTGGCTTAAGGTTACAAGTTTTGTGATTTTATTCCAGCAGTGTGTCGACAGAAAACATGTCTGACCTACGTGAGCGCTACCAAATATAGACATACAATTCGTTGAATAGCACTGCTAAAGTTAGACATGCTCATTTTCACACACCACGGCCCACCACACGTATTTTTTTTTTTTTTAAGTTTTTATTTTTCTTTCTTTCCCTTCAGCTGTCTAAACAAACTCGTTCCAAGACAAAATAAGGTGACTTAATCATGTTCCCACACACTTCCTGACGGTGTGTACGATACTTTAACAATGCAACGGCCAGCCCGCAAGGATTTTTTGCTTCTCGCTTAAGTTTATGGGACGTTTAGTGTGTTAAATTATAATTTATAAATATGTACAGTAAACATTGAAATTGCGACTAAACTAAAAGATAAAAACACGCACGGCCAACTGTGTGAGTATGAAGGTGAATCAGGACATCAAATGCACTGACACAGGAGACGGTAACACAAATGTGTCCTCTCATCCGCCGTCTTTACTGCTTATCCCAAGAAGCTCAAGGTGTACTGAGTAAAATATGAGCTGTAGCAAGCTAAGCAGAGATAAGCACGAGTAGTTTATGGGTGCATGTGTGAGGGAAAGAGACAGCGATATTGTATATCCCAGAAGCATTTCTTCTGTATGCGTGGTGTGTGTGTGTTTGTGACGTGTATAGCACAGCCGGCGGCAATTATAGTGAAGAAACAGCATATGTCTGCTGTTATTCAGTCAGAACACTCTGTTCATGTTCCAAAGAGCTGTGTCGTCATCTGAGCTGAGCGGAAGGTTTTTGGGAACGCCTGACTACAGTGTGTTTGGCATCGGAGCCTTCCTCTTTTTATCCTTACCCCAGACTTTCACATTTTATCGCCATTCCTTCGTATTTGCGAAAATTCTGGGCCTCTAATTATAGCTAAATTGTAATGAACATACAGTATTTTAAATAATCTTTCCTGCTAGTGTTGTTATCCTTTTCCAGTTTATTCCTTCAAAATTATTTTTAAAATAATTTTTTTTTGGCGGGCATTGAGGATATTGTTGTAGTTGCATTGTCGTAGTAGCCAATGTCGTAGTTATGAGGCTCGACTGTACGTATATCAAAATCCAGTATCGTAATCAATAAATAAAATCAGAAAAGTAAGCTGTTTGAAAAACTACACATGGTTGTAAGCACGATGATTAACTACGGAAACGTAGCCAATGGTCACGTAGGTGAAAGGGGGTTGAGGGAAATAAAGGGCGCAATTCTCTTTTTAGAATAACGCGCGCTTGAGTTTGGGGAGGGAAGCGAGATGTCCAGGCAGGAGCATGCCTCACGTGACATGGTCAGCGGGGGAGGGGTGACGTCACGAGGGGTGGAGGTAATCTATACATTCGGCTGTCAAGATAACAAATACCTACTCACTTCACAAGGTTACGTACATCGCCGCAAGCTTGCTTCACATGGCCACGAATCTCGCTTCAAGCCTGCTTCACACGACTCACCAATTGCATGTTTCTACTCATAAAATTCATATTTTTCATGGATTTTTTTTTGTGATTTTTTTAACGGTTCCACAAAGACTTAGTTAAAACTATGTTTTCGCTTTTCTGTGTTCGCTATGATGGGATTCTACTATAGAACAAATGGTTAATCAAATTACATAAACAGCAGTTAAACTGAACTCTGCTAAGGCTGTCTCCTGTACGTAAAGTGGAGAGTTACATATTGTACACATTACTATTATTTTGCAAAGGGAAATATTACTGCAACACGAATATTAAATACAGGTAGAGAAATTTACATGATTTGATAGTACACCTTTTTTTTTCTTGCCAATTATGTTTGCATGACTGCTTTTTCTCCAGAATGGTCTTCCACGGCCAATCACTCTGTGTTACTTCAAATTTCGTGTAGCAAAAAAGTAGAGAGAAAAAATATAGTAGACAGCAAAAAAATATTGCATTTTTATATTGCTTCAATATAAAAATTGCCAATAGAGGACAAGAAAACTTTGGATCCTGTTGGTAAGTCAGGCAACGAAACTTATTGTGGGCCTCGAATTTTCACACAACACTTTGGTAACTGGTCAAAAATAACACCTTTACATATTGGAGGCTTTTAAAGCTTTATTCCCAAAATTTTATGATTACCGGAGCACAAATAAGGAAACCCACAAAAAAGAAGAATATGAAACTCGGTGTCACAGGTCTGATTTGGCCAGTTACTTAACTCAATTTAGGTAGGGGTTGTTTTATGTAGGCTTTCAACGATGTGTTTGGGGTATCTATATGTAACAATTTCTTTAAACTTAAGACCTGTATTTCTTTTTTTTTATGCAGTTACGATAATATTCTGATTCTTTAATAAATCTTATCTGTGTTGTTAGGTGTTGAATATTTTTTCTGTGCCTACAGATTTTCGTCCAAACGTGGTGTCAACACCCGTAGAATCGCAAGTTTCCAGTATCATGAGCCAGATTCCTTTGGCTGGTGTGGTGCATTACTCTGCCAAGCACGATGCTCTCTACCTGTTTGTGGGACGCATCCTACGGCCCATTTGGAACCTTCGTATAGCATACAAAAGGAAACTTGAAACTAAAGTTGATGTGGTAAGTAGAATCTGTGCTTCAGTAGCGCAGCAGGATGTCTGTTAACTTTTTTGTTTTATACGGTTAAGGGCATTCGGAATGCTACAGTTTTCGTAGATAGGCAATGAATAACGACATGTTTGTGAGAATTGTGTATGGCCTTCCACTTCCCTCTTCCTCCAGCGGTCTTCAACTGGAGGCACACAGTGGGGGTGATCACATACTCCTGTTTTCTGTCCCAAAAGCACACATAAACAGATCAGACTACATCCAAGAAGCCGAGAATAAACTGAATGACACATCCACCTACAAACCTCTGCAAGAAGACCCTACAGCCAAGTTCAACCGATCCATAAACCAGTTCCAAACAACCAATCCCTCTCCAGGGTCTGTCAGATAAATCAATCAAACTGCTCACCCCAACAGACCCCACCACACCAGTCCTTTACCTCTTACCCAAAATCCACAAATAAGCACGACTTCCACATGGACGCCCAATTGTGTCCAGTATTGGCAGTCCTACAGAGAGGATCTCTGCCCTGGTAGACACACACCTACAATCTTGGATCCAACAGCTACCTTCCTATGTTAAAGACACCAACCACTTTATAGAATGCCTCAGACAATTAGACTCCACAAGATGCCTATTTGGTCACCATAGACGTCACATCTCTGTACACCAACATTCCCCATGCATCTGGTCTATCCGCCATAGAACATTATCTTAACCAAAGACCTTCAAACAGCAAACCATCTACTGCATTTCTGGTGGAACTTGCCAGGGGCCTTATTCTGTAACTTCTCCTCGGTAATGTCAGTTATCCGTTACTGACTTTTGATAGCGTCAGCGATACAGATAGTCACGCGTGACTGTCTTTCAATTGTATTCTGTTAACCATTTTTGTATTGTTCTTTAACAGATTTGATATAGGTTTGGCAACATTGTAGGTAACTTTCCGAAACCATTAAAATCGCACAGTTATGGTTATATTTCTGGCCATTAGTAGCACACATGGCCACACTATTTATATCTTGCTCACGGTCGTGAAAGTGTTTTTAGGTTAAAGGTTGGGTAATGGATCAACTTTGTGAAATGGAGGCAGAAGCTACGAAGTTTCGTTCTTAGAGAACGACTGTTTGGCAGTACGAAATATAGGAATTTTTCAGAGGTAAATTTTGATACCGAAATATTTTTATTTTTCGTGTATGAACTATCGCCTAAATTGATCTTCGTCCATTTCTGTGAATGCATTTAGGGTATCACATATTTGCCTCCTCATCAATTGCATTTGCCGATGCTTTTCCTTATTTTCGAGCTCATCTAAGAAATCTAACCTTTGCAAAGCCGCCGCCATATTTACATCTTCACGCACACAATCCTGCTAACACCACCTCCCTAGCTGCTGTTACATAAAGTCGCTCGCGAAGCATTTGAACGTCAGCCACGACGCAATGAAGAGTTACAAAATACGACTTAGTCTCGTAACGATAGTCAAGTGGTGACTGTCTCTAAGTAAGGAACGTATGTGAACACAACACAGTTACAGAATAAGCGCCCTGACTAACACTCAGCCACAACAGCTTTCGTTTCATAGACAAACACTACCTCCAGATGAAGGGCACTGCCATGGGTACCCACATGGACCCCTACTATGCCAACCTGTTCATGGGTAGACTAGAAGACAACTTCCTCAGTCACCAGCCCAACCAACCGTACTACTGGATGAGATATATTTATGACATCTTCATGATATGGACCTCAACAGAAGATCAGCTAACTAACTTCCTAAACAGCTTGAATACCTACAGTCCACTTAACTTCACCTAGTCATTTTCCAAGACACATGAAGTTTTCCTAGATGTCGAGTTGGCACTACGTAACGGCATCATTCACACCTCAGTACACACAAAACCAACAAACAACCTTCAATATCTTCATTTCAACAGCTGTCATCCATACCATGCCAAAAAGTTACTACAGTACCTTGCAACCAGAGCCAATCACATATGTCCAACTCACAGTGACCTTAACAAACCCTGCAAACAGATAGCCAAAGTTTTCACAGATAGAGGCTACCCTGAACCTCTGGTCCAAAAACAAATCCAACGAGCCACCTCCAATACCAGCAACACTACCAAAGCAAAAATACAGATATCCCTCTGGTGATAACATATAATGAAGGCCTAGGAAAACTCCGACCCATTCTCAACTCAGGCTACAAAATCTTGTCCTCCTCACCACAAACCCAAAACCTTCTTACGAAACCACTTAGGTTGGTTTGCAGGCGACCACCCAACCTCCGCAACAAACTAGTATGCCCCAAACTTCCACCTTCTACAGCTACCAACACTACAACTAATCTCAAAGGTTCCCATCCCTGCAACAGCGCACGTTGTGGCTCCTGTGCCATCCACCAGCCCTCTACATCATTCAAAAGCAGCAAAACCAACCACATTTACCCCATCCAAGGCAGTTACAGCTGGGCTACCAAAAACATAATCTACCAGCTATAGTGTGAACACTGTGACGCTGAATATATTGGCCTCACCACCAACACTCTCAGACAGAGAATGAATGGCCACAGAGCAGACACCAGACAAGCCATAGCAGGTAAAGACACCAACCCACAGGATAAACCAGTTGCTGCCCATGCAGCCCACCATAACAAGGACTTTGACTCTTGCTACAGCACCAGAGTGGTGAGGGCCCTGCCACCTACAAGCAATAGCTCTGAACTCAGACGATGGGAACTAGCTCACCAATATGTCACTAAATCCAGGCAACCACCAGGTCTCAATATAAGATAATATCCCCAGTCATTCAGCTTCCCACAACCACTGTACCCGTATATCCTCATTATCTTCTTCTACTTGACGCTTTTGTATCTTTAGCCTCACATCAGTTCAACCATTGGCCGCTAGGTGCATCAGCAACCACATCGTAATCAGCCATGTCTCTTCGCCCAAAGAAGCTGCTCTAAGCAGCGAAACGTTGCGATACGCACTTCCGCGATTATGTGTCGTCCTATTTGTGTGTGTTTATATGTCAAGTACTAAAACGTGAGTACTTGTGCATCTGTCTTTTGTACAATACAAGAGAAGAAGCATCCTTTTGCAACACGAATATTTTTGTGAAAAATTGAGCAGATGCAATACAGGAGAAGACGGTGCCTGTTTTAGGGGCACAGAACCTAGTTCTTGTTTTAATGTCTCAAAAGCTTTCTTTTGCTTTTATTCCTTTTATTCCTCTACAGAAGCTACATGTTTTTTCTTAAACTTATTTAGTTAACGAAACTATTTCATTGAAATGAGTATGATTCTAGAGTAATATCCTGGATGATGTAAAAAATATTGGTTCACCTATAACACCCATGGTTGTAGAAAATTTTTTACAGGAGCCAATCAATTCAGGTCCAATAAGAAATTTCTTTATGTAAGTCCTTATTTATATATTTATTTATTTAACAAATAGTACTATTGTAACAACAGCAAAATGCCTTAAAGCTATAACCGGAACATTTACTACTGGGACAAGACAAATGTGAACAAAGACAGACAAAAGAAGACATAATAGACACCAAACACTTAAGTACAACTATACAGATACAACATACAATACATAAATAAATTACAAACAGCCTACCTAGAAAGGTAGTTGTATGAAAGGTAACAGCTGCCCCCGCCCGTGTGAACCAGGCACAGATATCCTTCTATCCTGGTCGACCTGGGGAGGGGAAGCTGCCTTAGAAATACTGTAAAAAGTTTTCCAAACAAAATAGCATATGTTGTTAAGCATATTTATATTTGGTGTGTAGTATGTTATAGTAACTAACTACTAGTCCTAAAAGTAGGCCATTGTCAACTTTTAAGTACAGTGAACCCTCGATAACTCGGACTAAAAGGGGGGAGAAGCTGTCCGAGTTACGATTTGTCCGTGTTATCGAGGGGCGTCCGGGGAGGAGGAGTAGTCAGTCATTAATCACAAGAAACGTGAGGAAGTCAATACGCTATCATTTCTACAAGCGAAAGAAGCGGCAATATGTACTGCTTTGTACGTATCAATTTACAGGAAGGGGTAGTGGGGAAATTATCACTGTAACGGGAGAACTATAAAAGAAAGAATGTCAAACAACCTGGGCCGACAGATTCTTTTTTATTTATTGTTTATGCTTCTTCTGGCTGATCTTTTTTATCTGTACTAGAAGCTGGCACCAAGGCACCCTTCGACCACATAAAAGTTCTCACACCCTTCTCCCGTCTGGCTGACGACAGTCTGTGCGTGCGTGTGTGTGTGTGTGAGATAAGCTAGGGTGGTAGAGCACGAGCGGAAGTAGTCAAGGTCAACCGGTACAGTCTCAACAGTAATACAAACACCGCACGTGACCACACGCAACTCACGAGATGTTTACGTGAAAAATTGCTCTACATCAGCATGCTGCTAGTTTCCTACGAGAAATTGTTTTTTTTTTCCCAGGGCTTCTTTGTTAGAATACGAGGCCAGGAGCAACGTAAATCTCAGTCTACCTTTCCTCCTTTTTTTTTTTTTTTTTTTGTTTACTTGAAGTCACTGCCGTGGTTGAAGTGATAATGTGCGCTTGTAGGCCTCCCTCCATACTATCTTACCTTGGCTGCGTCGTCATAGATCAGTGACGTCTTTGCACACACTTTACACTTTAAAATAAATTTCGCAGATACCATCAACATTAAAGGGTACTCAATAAACGCGCATTCATTTTAACCATTTAACTGTTTCAAAAGCGAGACCTTCTAGAATGTGCGACCCGGGGCAAAAGCCTCTTTCTGCCCCCTCCCCTTTTTTATAATTTATTAAGCCATGTTTTATTTTTTCGATATATCGCGCCGGCCTCTAGCGTAGTGGGTTAGGCGCCAGATAACGGTGTGAGAGGCCCTGGGTTCGAATCCTTGCTCGGGCATGGATGTCGTGTTGTTCTTTCACCTCACTTCACCCTCATCGGCTTGTAAGACGTCATTAAATGGCCATGAAACCCTCTCACCACCTTGCCTAAATTGCAATGCAAACCAATGGCTTTTAATTTTTTTTATTATGTCCGGAACAAATCGTTTGCAATCTTGAATTCATCGCACATACCAGAACAAAATAAATTTCCATTCAGGTGCTATTGTGACCTGTAGTTACCGTCCAATTCGTCAGCATCATACTGTAGTGTTTATTTACGACGCACGTGCGTGTGTGACTCGCGCGGAGAAGAGGAGGAAAGATAAAGAAGGGAGGTCTGCCTGCTGAGTTGCATCTCCACTCGCGCGCTTGCTGAGTTGCATCTCTACTCGCGCGCCTCGCTAGCAACGTTTAACCACACGGAACTTGCCACATATTTTATGGTGGGATTATTAAAGGCTACGTAGCGATTAGCAACTGCTTTTAAAGCTTAATACTGTTTTAAAATAAAACGTGATGGATTTAAATGAGGCACACAATTTTCTTATGATTTTTGACCAAAAATAATTTAATTAAAATTAATTTTGTTTTTTGAAATTCTGTCCGAGTTATCTGAAGTCCGGGACATCGAGGTCCGAGTTATCGAGGGTTCACTGTATTTACCTAGGTCTTTTGGCCTGGTACCATGATGAGAAACTTTTAAGCCAATATAATGTAGAATTTTAGGACAGGAAATGTGGTTAGTTAAAATGTTGTGTATGTACAATTCTATTAGTGGTGCTTTTAAGATGATCAACATAATGATGAAAGAAAAGTTTCTAGTCAAACAGGATTCCTAGATCTTTAATATAGGAATTGAATTGTAAGGTGTGATCAAGAAGTAAGGAGGGAATTTTGATATGTTCGTGTTTCCTGGTAAAGCTGATGAGCTGAGTTTTGTCAGGATTAAGGGCTTGTTCCCGAGTTTTTTTCGGACTGGTGCCAATAACTCAAATATTTTTTAACCAACACTTTTGAAAACATTTGAGTCAACAATGTGCAATCACATGATGCACAATACTGTGGACATGTTTTTTAAAATAATGTACCATTCGCCAGCAAAAAAATAATTTCCTTAATTTTTGCTTATTTTCACGATGAAAAAGTGGTACTTTAGGTAATGAAATCTAAAAATTGGTTCAGTATAATTCTACAAAAAATTCAGCTACAAATTATAACATATTGGTGTCAAACTGTGCACCGAAATTTTGATATGAGTATTAGATAGCAATAAAAAAAATATTTTCGAAATCACTGCAAAACTCCGTGACAAGGCATTGGGTCATGTAATTATCCTTGCACCAGGTTGTGACGGAAAATACATATATCCTTTTGAAATAACAAGAAATCTTCGGTAGTTGAAATTTTTCGGCTTAGTTTTAGGTCGTCGGCTAAAAGAGCAATTTTGGAGTGTTTAATAACTTTTGAAATGTCGTAAAGATAATGAAAAGAAGTGGTGACGAGCTGCTTCGTTGGGGAACACCAGATGTGATAGGTTTCTGATGTGATAATTTATTATTTATCTTTACTCTGAAGTTACATTTGATTGGGTAATTAGATATTACCTACTAGTTTAACAGTGTTATCATGGATCCCAGCAGAATGTGATTTGTTTATCAATAAATTATGGTCGACTGTGTCAAAGGCTCTGGAAAAACCAAAGTACTATAAAGCGTCAGATTGCTCCCTTGAAATGACAGTCTTGTAAACCGAAGAGTAGAAGTCAAGCAAATTAGTGCTGGTTTTTTTTGTATGAAGCCATGCTGAAAGGAAAAAGGTGATTATGAGTATGAAAAGTACGTAATGTGTTTATGAAAGATCTTCTCAAATATTTTTGAGAATGTGTGAAGTAAATAAATTGGTCTGTAGTTATCACAATTGGTCTTAGGCCCTTTCTTGTGGATAGGGATAACTGTTCCTGTTTTCCAGAGGGCGGGGAAGTGTCCGCTGGTGTAGCAGAGGTTGTAAATGTGAGTGAGATTAGGAATGAAGATATCTCCACAACCTTTGATGATGAAGTTGGGAATGCTATCGGGTCCTTTAGATAGTGAAGGTTTAATTTGCTTCATGCTCCATTGTACCATTGACTGGATAATAAGTAAATATGGGGTAGAATGAGGTGAAAGAGCGTGACTATGAGAGTTTTGGGTATATTGTAAGTTGGAAATGGCTGAAGCGAAGTTATCTGCAAAACAGCAATTTGACCTTCATCTTTTATTTGGGTGTTATTGAAAATGAGAGATATATCACTGTTATAATCCTTCCTCATAGTTTTCACGTACTGCCAGAATTTCGTAGGTGTTTTTTGATATTATCATTGACTTGACTAAAGAATTTATTTTTATCACCTTTTAAGAAGTATACCCCAAACATTTTACTAGTGCCTTCGCCAATGACACTTTTGTCAGGTTGACAGTGAGTTGCTCTACCCTACCTTTAAACATTTGCTAAAGTGTTCAAGTTGTAGCTCCAAAGTCGGGCTGTATACAATGATTGCACCCACATGATTAAGCACAAAGTAAATTTGTATTCTGAAAGGAAATGGTGTGCCATCCTACTGAGGATCTGGCTTCCAAAATTCGTACCCATAGCAATACGATCAAACTTATATTGATTTAAAGGAGTGCTGAGTGCTGTATACTACTGGAATGCTGCATAAAGCAAGCACTGCTTATGCCTTTGTTCATATTCAACACCGAATAATAATGGGCCTTACCTTAGTGAACCAGAGGCAACGGACAGGGTCTTCCAAGAATTTTTTCTTCTAGTCTAATGTGATTAATCTCTAACTCCTACTCTGCCATTTTTTTTTTACCAGAAACCTAGGTAAACAATACTCAAACCAAAGGAGCAGAGTAGCGACTCTGGCCACTAGTAAATTATTAATAATTTTACGGAAGGCTTCAAATCTAAGTGGGCCACACTGGAAATCACATTCCTGTACAGACACATCATCAGTAAGAGTGAATTTACACAGTAGAATATCGCATTTGCCTATTTTCGGTGAAAAAACACTATCACTCTTCTGACATTACTGAAAGCGTTATTCCTTATCGATGACACCACTATCAGAGCGACTTGCCTGGCTGCATCTTACTATTAGGGGCAAACCTAAATCAAAAAATGTATTGTCCTCAAAATTTAAAGTCCCAGAATCACATTCTTTCATAACCCTGGAAAATCCCAAAATAGAAAAGTCCAAGACATACTGGCTATTTTAAGATGAAGATGCATTCAATGATTCAATTCTACCACCTACCTTTTCCTAATAAACACTTGCAGGCATGCTTTCTTGTGCACATGGACTCTATTCCTTGCAGTATCTAAATAAAAGGACTTTAAAAAATTACAATTCACCAAACATTAGTGTTTACGAAGGCCTATAAACATTCATGGACAAATTGCAGCCTTGAAGGCACGGACTATTGGAAACTCGGTCGGAAGTCACACTTTTCTTACCAACTGCTATTTGTTTCCTTGATACATAGCATGTGCATGTCTGATTCATCCACAACAGCATCAGTGCTGCTCAGAGTGTGAATGCACTAGATGATTAAACTCTTTGCCTACTAGCCAGTGTTCTGCACAGTTAGAACATCACAACCAAGCTGTATTAAAGTGTGCATCACATGACACGTCACTAACCATTTGGCGCACCTCTTTAACAGTCTCGGTCAAGGTCATGTGAGCAGGGCGGCGGCAAGGATCTCGGGCATGACCATTCAGGCAGGGGAAGACAGCATTGTACTTGGATGCATAATTCAATCAACGATTTAGGCATGGAGCTTAAAAAAGTGCATAGTTGAAAACACGTGGCGCTAAATTTTGCATTACTATTCCTGAATAAATGAACTCATGCATAGGTTGTCTTTTAAAGCTCAGAAGTATATCTCGCTGACAGTGCTGCAGAACACGAGAAGGGAAAGCAAAAGCTAAGTTTTAAAAGATGCATAGTTCTTTTATGGGCCACCAGTTTGTTCACAAATAAAGGATAGAAATTGGCCACTACACTTAATGGTTAAAGCACATAGCAAAAACAAGTCTCAGTGTAGGTATGCAACTTTGCTATTTTCCCTGTTTCCACCAAAAATTATATGTGGAAAGGATCGGTAGAGGATAGTGCAGGCCAGGTGTAGGAACTGTTCCTGCATAAAATTTAATAATACCGTGTTAGCTTACAATACATTAATGAATAAAGAATACAATACAATATTCACACAATGTACAAGTTACCTTAAGGGTTCTGTGGACCCTATCTCAAAACTTCAAAAACACATAACAATTCGCAATTGTTTATTAACTAAAGTATTAATGATACACAATTGATTTTTTTTACCATACGAGAATAAAGATTGTTTGTTTGATATATAAGTTTAAATTTCATATTCCGCGATGTTGAGTATTTTTAAAAATTTTTTCAAAACACAAAATTGGGCTGTTTAGTTCTTCCTTTCTGAATAGGAAAATTCAACTTTTAAGCATATCGGACAAAAGTGCTAATTCTTGTGAACAAAATGGTACCATAAAAGTTGGTAGTCATAGCATTAAATATCAAGGAAATCGTTTGTGAAAACTGGGTATTTTTGTTCGTTCGGAGCCTGCTTCGTGCTGCTTGCTGTTGGTGATGGCTGAAACGCGGCGAGGCCGGGCGAGTGCGACAGCAGGGAGGGGAGACTGGCGCTGGAGGGGAAGTGGTTTGACGAGCCTGCTCACACAGCAACTGAAACATCCCTGCTGGCCTGGTTCCTTCCTTGTGAATTTAGAATGGTGTCCGAGTGCTAGTATTTCAGTATAAGACAGTATTCTGTATTTAACTTTTTTTTTCACAATCACCTTCACAATTCTCTCATAAGACCTAATTTTGCTAATGCATATGTTTCATTATCATAAGTAGTCTGTTAAACAAGCTCTAGTACTCTTCTAATTTAATTAATAGGCACATGATTGTTTTAACTTTTTTGGAGTGAGCATATCATTAACCCCAGTTATATGACGTCGTCCCAAGCCCTAGGCCTGGGAAGTTAAGCCCGTCCTGACCATGTGACAGGGTTTCCTCGGTGTGCTCCGGACCCCACCCCCCTTTACCACAACTACAACAGTGCCGGTTAGGGCGGTGTCGTGTGCTAGCGACACGTGTGTGTATGTTTGAATTGCCGCCTCCACGTGACGTCACAACACCCCACCACCACCAACCTCACCGCCCACCACAAAGTATTTCACGTAATCAGAAACTAAAATAAACAAACTGAGGACTGAGCTACAGCCAGAAATTCAACCTGCCTTCAGCACGAGCCATTGTAATATTAAGTCTTGTTTATTTTATTCAGCCACGTGGTCACACAATTCAGGGTCAGTGTTTTGTTGTATAATTTAATTTTAGAGGAATGTTAATTAAGTAATTTGTCATCACCAGTAATTCGTATTATTTTTTATATGTCTCACCGCCACTTAACTTGTACTTGTATTCACCTAAATTTCATTATCACTATTGTAACGGTACTTTAACGTACTTGCCGGCTAGGAGCACGCTCGACGCCATCTTGGCACCCCAGTTCATCGTAAGTCGGCCACGAGGTAGGACGTGTGTCCCGGAGAGGGCTCTCAACTTTGTTTTCACCGATAGTAGCTGCAATAGTAATTTATATTTCTAATCATCTTTTTTCGCCCTCTCCGTTTACCTCGTGTTTTAGCTCGTGCGCATAACGCCTACGCTCTTAAACTTAATTTCTCCGCCTGCGCGTCCGGGCCGAGGAATATACATTTACGGCAGGCGGCCGCCTCCGACATAGTGTAACAGGACTCTACTGCAGAGACTCAACTTTAGTGTGTGCTAATTTAATTTGATCCGGCCTGCGTGCCGACGTAAAAGCCGTTTAACCGAGAGAGAGCATGTGTGCGTGACCACGTGGCGACCACTGTAACGTGCTACCTGTGTGTTTGCAAATAAAACACCGCTAACCAAGTAAGTTTGTGTTAATTATTTAGTAACGTGTTAGAGCTGACTATCATTCTAGTCCTAGGGCAAGGGGTTGTGTGGGTGACCCGAAGAACCCACGTGGTTCTTTTTTCTCTGAGTGCTTCCACGTTGTAGCCATCTACCACAGCATCATCCACCACTGCAGGAAGGAGAGGACCGCCAGCTGAACAAACCACGCCCTGAACCGTCTACACACCGTCCTAGCCGGGCAAACTGCTAGGTGGCACCCATTTCGCAATCCAGCACCATCTCCGCTTCATCGTACACCTTCCACACATTTAATAATCAGTCAACTTCCTCTCCAACCTAAGTGAGCGGTGACAAATGGCGCCCAACGCTTTGGCGGGATTTTAAGCCAAAATTCTTGCTGCAACGAGGGCCACAGCACGCTGAGAGACAACGCTACGCCACGTGGTTGGGACTTCCGGAGCAGCCATTTCCCTTGCCGGCCGCACCTGTGACGTCAGCGCGCCCCCCTTCAGCCAGCATCGACCGGCCACGCGCCAGCCAGCCAGCCGGCCAACAACAACAACGCGCTGTGACATCAGCCACCACCTGCTGGCCGCGCACGTGCGCGCTAACACGAAGTACGTAACAACAGACCATGTTGGGTGATTGTTGCCAGCGACCACGTGCCACGGACTTGAGGAGCGACGTGGATCCCACACAGTGTTGCCAGTGCACGCTTGCCTCGCATGGTTCCCACGAGCCATATAAGTGGCGCGCGTTGTGCCAGGGTTTTGTGGGCACCGTCCAGTCGGCTGACCGCCATGTGCTTGGCAGACGGAGACGGGGAGAGTACACACTCCCTTCCCTCGCAGCTTTTGCGGAGACCTCTCGCCACCCCACCCCTCTCCAACACTGCGCAGTGTCACCGCTACGGATGTCAACAAAGCCACGAGGTACCAAACAGTGCGCACCCACATCTCGGCATTTAAGTAAGTCAGTGCTACGCTTATAAACATCGTTACTTTCACCGCCTCACCTGTAAACTGTGTTTCACGCATCCACGGCGATGCAACAGACGCCAATCAATGTTATTTTTAGTAACCATAATATTACGAGTGCTAACGTTTTCAAGTGTGCCTACAGCGATGCAACTGGACGCTTCGTGCCCTGTGTTTATGATATGCATTCTCTCGTTTCATCGCTCATTAATCCATGTTAACTTTTAAGTGATGCAGGCGTCTGTTCATGTTGTTTACATTACGCTAACCTGCTCAATCGTAATCGATAGTGCCACGCAATGGGTACCCAACTCGCCGTGCGTCGATTATGTGCCAGTGCTACCAACTTCACCAAAACGCCACTAACCACCAAATGTCACCATCATCGCTTCAATTTTAACTTTATTCCGTTGGAGTCACGCCCTCTCATGTCTCAACGCTCTCGTCGTCTGCTGTCTGGTGCTACGCTTCTGTCTTCGTCAGCTGTCTCACCGCCGGTAGTGCTCATGACGCATCGCCATACGCGCAGTGCATACACGCACCATACTCGGAGAAGCTACGTGCCACGCCGCCAACAACCTCATCGCACCGGCTAACACCGTCGCAACGTCTGTTTTGTGCTACGCATCGACGCCATATGATTTTCTGCTAATCGGTAGTGCTCTTGCCACCCACTCATCATGGTGCAGACACTCCCAGCAACGCGACGCGCGATCCGCTCCGCTCCGTTGCTGATAATCGGTAGTGCTCCTGCCACCCACTCATCACGTCCCGGTGCAGACACTCCCAGCAACGCGACGCGCGATCCGCTCCGCTCCGTTGCTGATAATCGGCAGTGCTCCTGTCACCCACTCGCGCTTCACCACTGCGGGGCAACCACTCCCAGAAGACCGTATGCCGTTTCCAGCACAACACAGATCGGCCAGTTCGACACTTCACCCAGCATCGCATCTTTCATTCACCGTCAACACCAGCAGAGGAGCCGCCACAACCGACGTA
>PNEQ01061207.1:0-25089 GCA_003012365.1 Medauroidea extradentata | reverse complement strand
TACAGCCCGTATTGTTTATAAATGCTGCAGTTTGCGACTGTATTTTAATTAACTTTCACGTATATTTTGGACTTTTTCATGTTTTAAAATTTTTTTTTTAATTTTTTCCCCCCCCCGTTTTTCACAGTTTCTGAAAATCTGTACGTACGACCGAGGTGTACGTATGAACCGGGTGCCGTATGAGCGAGGTTTGACTGTATTTTGCCATTCATTCCAGGTTTTTCATACAATAACAAAAATTTTGCAGTTTTCGGAGACATCAATTCAGTCAAACTACACACCACAACTTCATTGGAATAGCAACAATATCTGTATTTAATCCTTGCTGTCGCATAAATACGTTCAATTTTTATTTAATTACCATGTTAAACATAAAAAAATGACCATGTACCATGTAAAAAAAAGGGATAAATACACGCATTCACGAATAAACATTATACCCGCCATTTTCTCTTCTACTTCAATACACTCGAATCTCGCTTTCGCTGTCAAAAATTGATTCTGTTGATTCACTTGCAATCAATTCTCAAATCAAAGGCGTTATTTACTACGGAAACGAATACGTAAAAATTTCGCATCAATTTGGTAATTTCGCACAGAATGATGGGACTTCTGTAATATTAAACAAAAATTGAAAATTCACGACTTTGCGTGCCACTAAAAAACGGTTGTCTCTAGAAATGACTAAAATTGCAGCTATCAAACTATTGTTCAATTTCTTGATGACTGATAATGAAATGATAGATAGCAAAGAAATTCCTGCAGAAAAAAAAATTCTAGTACATTTCCCGCACAATCCCGGACCCAGAAAAAATCACGTACAATTCCTGTACTTCCCAGATCGCTGGACATCCTGCCTCTACAAGTTGGCGCAGACAAGGTAAGAACAGATGTTGTCGAAGTAAATTCTGTTGGTGATAGTGATGAAGAAGCTGAACAAGAGTGTCAGAAATTGAGGAGTATTATTTCTACAAACACGAAAAAGAGAGAGAGCTGTACAAAGTATGTCCACTGTACAATACCATTCTTTCAGTTTTGGTTGAGCCTAACAACAGTAATCAAGGTCTGGATAGTGAACTGCTAATGCCAATTTCATATTTTGAAAGGTATGTCCCAGTAATAGTTTTTGATGAAATATCAGAAATGACAAACCTGTATGCAGTGCAAATCCACAAAGCCTCGTTTCAAACACATGTTCTATCCACAACTGCCAATTTTATTTTGTTTGTATTTTGCAACAGGAAGCTTGAAATCGCCTATAGAGTTTCATTCTTTTGGGATAAGGTAATGCGTAAGAATTAATATGTTTCAAGATGCAATTGAATTGAGACACAATTTGTATCAAGTGAATGTGCTCGAAATTAAGGACAGCATCAGAGACAAGCTGTACAAAGTATGTCCACTGTATTATACCATTCATTCAAAGTGCCCTTGAACACCTGTATATCAACAAGCAGATTGTGTAATTTACAGGACAGTTTAATAGTGTAAAACAGTACATAAGAGGCAAGCCTTGTCCATGGGGCATAAAGATCTTTTACTTGTGCAGACAATCTGGTTTGGCTTACAATTTGATGTCATATCAAGTTAAACATGAGTGAAATAGCTCTAGAAAATCAATAGTTATATGATCTTGTACCTTCAATGGTACTGCAGCTTGCCTAAAGTACTGGCCAAAAAAGGCAGAAAGCTTTTTTTGATAATTATTATATTTCTTTTTGTGCACTTTTCCAAATTCTCTCGGAATGCTGGAACAGTAAGAGTAAACAAGTTTGGCAACACTTCATTGACCTCCGACAAAAAACCACAATGAAAGAAAAATAATCTCTCAAGACGACACAAATCATGAAGAAAATGTGACATTGGTGAAATAAGTGGCCAATAAAACTGTTTAGGTCACTTCAAATTTTGTGGGTACCGGTGGATGTACGAGATTATGACCGACTAAAAAAATCATATTGTTTACCAGATTGCAATGAAAGTTTCCTTTGACAGAATATTGGACACAGTAAGAATTTATTGGCAGTAGAAACTTAGAATGCATATTTGTTTTCTATAAAATACTTACTACACATTAAACAACAATGTAATTTAATATCAGAGGCTGATATGCACAACAATGATGCTATAAGTGTACAATCACGGATTCAAAAATTCAAGAATTGGGTGAGGTAGTCTTATTTTACAAACACCAAGGCATTACCTATACTAGAAACTCATTCTCAATTTTGTGCTGAAGAATGTGTAGTGATAATGAATGAAACACTGAAATAAGTGCTTATAAGGGTGCCTGCAGTCTGCCTGCATGTTACAGGCTTAGAAGCAATGGTGATATAACAATGACCTTGAAGTGTGCATCAAATGCTAATCGCCACAACAGGCCAAGTGCTCAATTAGCATGCAAGATTCCCGCAGATCCATTTTTACAATGGGACTTCAAGCGTTGACCATATTTTTATTGGTGGAAAGTCTATAGCAAAGTTCAGTGCACATTTCTGTAGGAGTCTTTGCATATATTCGGTTAGTATATGTTGAGTGCAGCAGTCTGTAAAGGCCATTTTAACTACGTTGGAAGGCTTCGAAACATTCTGTTCTTGATAGAAGTATGTTTTTTTTCACCCACACATTAAAACTTATTTGAAGCATAAAGCAGGCGATGCCCTTAAGAAGCTGAATTACCTCTTTCGTTAAAATTCTTAATTTTTGTTTAACAAATGAAGGGAGTCACGAATTATCCTTCAATTTTTCTTAGTAAAAACATTACACTTTACGATTAGGTTTGTATTATTGGACTAAGTTAGTACTAGCAGTTATTTGATATTTATTACACAGTGAGAGAGAATAATTTTCTTGAAATTTTAAAATAGCTTAAATATTCCATACTTACGCTTTATTTTTCCACTAAAATGTTGATCATGAAAGTTATAAAATAACCTATGTCCGTATCAAATGATTTTCAAATGAATTTCTTAGTTTTTAAATCAGGAGTAAATCATGAAAAACTAAATATACCATAATGAGTGACCTGGTTTCTTAACAGCTATGGTAAAGATTACATAGGTTTCGACAGCACTCATGGAATTAACCATTACTGCTTTGAATAGAAGTGAATCATTTTTCAAGGGTTCCCATGTACATTTATGTTTTCTAATAGGAGAACTTCGGCAGTGATTGATGTTTTCCTCTCTGTGACAACAGATGCCATAAATATATATTTTCATGTCAGATATAGCAAATATGTTTTATAAAGTCTGCATCAAGGTAATGTCTCCTCCATAGTTTTGGTTCTTCCGTTCCTGACATGTGGACTACACCTGGCAGAAAACCTGAACTCAAATTAAGGTTGCGAGAAGCAAACTGAAACTACAAACTGTTTTGTACTTCATTAAAGGAAAAATATGAAGCATTTGTTTGTATGCTGTCTCAAGTGATATAAACAATGAAAAGTGATGCATATACTAAAGACTTGATATGTATTTTGAAAATTATTTGTAATACAAGGGTTCCATAAGATGCTGGGCTTATTGCTACCATTTTCATACCATAATGAACACGAACATTCACATAGAATGCATGTATAATGTTACAAAACATATATATATATATATACGCACACACACACTGGTGGGAAGCCCCTCAAACAACTGGACGGTCAATTTCAAACATTAATGTGCTTTGTGTGTGGTAAACTTCACAAATAATTTACTTAGGGCAGAAATCTTGCTTGTAATTTTCATTTTAATTGTCACCTATCTAAGGAGTCGCCAAAACTATAAAAGAGATTGTGTTTGTTGTATCTGGCATATGCAGACAGCAAGCAGTGATGAGATTTATGAAATATTACAGATCAAACACATGCAGTGTACACGAGGCCTGCGTAGTAGAGTGTAAAGTTTCAGTTCATGCTTTCCTATGCAGCTGTCCCGATTCTGCAATTAAATTTAAAATGTGCAAGCACATTCATGCAATCAGAAGAATGTTGTAGGCCTACACAAAAATCCAGCAGAAGAGAACAACTATTCAGAAAGAAATTTGGTCATAGAATACATTCACAATTTGGATATACGTAACAAAGGTAATGAAACAAGGCACATAGTAAGGCTAAAACCACAAAGCATTTAGGAAACATTTTGGATGAAGTTAAACCAGATGGAGATATTGAAATCATTAAAACATATTTCTTCAACCAAACCTCCCAACAAAAAATGCAAGGAAACTGAAGATATCTCGTCCTTCCAGACAGTGGCTTTTCACTTCAAAAGTCACTAAGTTTGAACTTCAAAAACATCCGTTTTCCGCAAACGTCATGATACAGGTTAGTTTTACCCTACTGAGATGATTGTCATGTAGACGAAAACTAAGCAATTGTTGTATCCGTAATGTTGCATTAATTTGTTCCGTATGATTTATGTTTCATTAAAAATATCATTATTGTACATTTGTAAGAAGTGTTTTAGCAAAATAGTGTTTTTTATTTTATTTGTGCAGTGTTAAAGTAGAACACTGAAATGCAGGGGTGTCAGCAGTGAAGGTACAATGGGTTCATTTGCCCACTTTTTCATTTTACAACATTGTTACTATACAATTTTGAAAATTAGTTAATATCTTCAGGTGGATGATTTATAAAGAAAATACTTTGAAGTGCACACTAAGAAATAAATATTTGATTGGAATTTGGAGCAGAAGCACTTTGAGTACGTAAGCGTGAAAGGAAGTGGGCTTATCATCTCATTGGCAAACAAGATCATTAGAGACAGTCATTTGCACAACTTAAAAGTTTCCGGGAAAGAATCTGTCATGGCCTTTATTACGGACTTCACCCCAACATTCACCTGGAAAGCTTACAGCAAACTGTGGCAAGCAGAAATCAGGATGGATGGAGATGAGGAGTGAATACTTATGTTTATTGTAGTCACTGTTGCACCAATTTGCTTGGTAATGCATAACAGGAGACACAATTACCTCAGCATATTTTGAGGACAAATGAGGGGCAGAGAGGACAGATTTTTCCAGTAAAATGGATGCAAAATTTAGCACAAACACTTGCCTTCTTTACAAAAGAACAACTCCAACACCTCCACCAAAATGCTTAGCAAGCTCTGTATTTGGAACAGATAATGATGAATACAATCGTAAATCAAATGGTGATTTACCTACTGTATTTGTATGTTATATATAACTTGTTATGTATTAATAATTGATCTCATATTTCATATTGTAAACTGTCTAGCAATTATAGAACTAACAAAATCTCTTTTGTCAAATAGTATAACATATTTTGTCAATATAATTTAACACCTTTATTACTGCGTACTCAAAAAATTACCCTTTGTGGTACCACGCATCACATTTGCTACGATCATGCACGACTGACTTTATTTCATTCTTAAATAAACAAGAATTGATTCTATCGCGGTCTGTTATGCCTAAGCGGTAGCATATACTTTGACCTATCGATTGCAGTTGGCTCCTTTTGTCAGCAACAACAGAATGTCAAAATGAGTGTGTATTTACTGTTGCATGTCATGGCCTCACTTAGTAAACGTAAATTACGTGATCACACCGTAACTAAAAGAACTAATATTTTTGATAGCTCGGGTGAGGATAATGACACGGACATTAGTACGGATCATTCTGACTTTCGATGTGATTGTGAATTGGAAAGTTAGTCAGACTCGTGTACTAGAGACAGTGAAATTGCCGGCTCAAGGTCACGTCACAAATGGGAAAAAACCAACCATAAATGTGTGTTCTAAAAACCGCACTGTGGTAGAAAATTGGAGCAAAGCAGTGTGAAAATCACTCCCAGAGAGCCGCTAAATGACGGTAACGTGCCACGCCCTAACAGTTTTGATGATTACTTGAACATTATTTTTACTGATGAGTTGATTGCAGTGTTCGTAAATGAAACTGATTCAAATTATGAACATCAGTTTGTTTCGCTAAAAGGCATGACTTCCAGCCCATGCTTTCCAAACTGGAATGCCAGTAACAAAGTTAGAAATGAAGCAGTTTCTGGGTTTGTTGTTTTTGATGGGCCAGGTTGAAAAACCGAGTTGACTGATTATCGGAGGAGGGAAAATCACCACACTCTATTTTGAGGGAAAGTTATGAGTAAGAATAAATTCCTTCAAATTCTGAAATTTCTGCATTTTAGTGAGAACTATTCTGCTGACCCAAATAACAAACTCACCAAAATTCAACACATAATTGACCATTTCCTCAACAATTTTTTCAGCTGTATACACTGTAAAAAAATGCTTTTGCTTGATAAAGGTATGGTTCACTGGAGAGGTAGGGCTAAGTTTAGGGTATTTATGTCAAACAAGCCCGACAAGTATGGCATAAAACTGTATGTTTTGTGTGAAGCTCACAATTCTTACTGCTACTCATTCTGTGTTTGTTCAGAATACAGCAGAACCATTGTTGATACAGTTTTTGATCTTTTAGGTGAACTAAAGGGACAATTTTTACAACAGTGTAGCTCTTAGTAGAAAACTTTTGGCTGTCAACACACACACATGTGGAACACTTCGGCGGTACTGTTGTGCTCCTCTTAGCTTATACCAAAGAGCTGCAAAAGGGATAGGTTGTGTTTCGCAGAGATGGTGATGTGCGTGTAGTTTTCTGGAAGGACAAACACCTTGTGAAACTCATATCTACCATGAACACAGCAGGCATGGTGGATGTAAAATAAAATAAAAAAATATATAAAAAAAAAGAAACCAGGTTCTGATAACCTATGCCGGAAACCAAAGATGGTCGTCGGCTACAATACCTTCATGAAAGGCGCTGACCACCTAGACCAGGTGGTCAAATACTACCCTGTGGCCTGCAAAACTATAAAGTGAACTAAGAAAGTGGTTTTTCATGTTTTTATGATGGCTTCATACAATGCCTTTGCTGTTATGAACTGTGTGTGTGTGTGTGTGTGTGTGTGTGTGTGTGTGTGTGTGTGTGTGTGTGTGCATATGTACGTATAACTTTGTGTTGTAAAACTTGACTTGTTCCACATCCCAGGGCTCTAATTGTTCTCATTGGATCTACAGAATGTAAATAAAGTAATTAATAAATGGCTCCCTCATCGGAATGTGCAGATTCCGATGTTTCGGGAATAAAGTTGGGAAAAATTGCTTTCCTGAAACGCCAGGCGAGAGTATTTTTTTTATTACAGAATTTTTCAAGATTTTATTGACAAAAAATAATTACAGCCGAGACATTTACAAAAATCTAACAGAAACCGAGTTTAACCTAAAATTTTACATTCTGATTTAATATTTAATAACATTTCATTAAAAATTATTAACATTTATGATATTACTTTTTAAATTGACTAATCACATCAGTATTGTATAATTGACTAAATGTGTTAACTAAAGCATAAATATTGCATTTTTGAAAACCTGTTCACTTACCAACTTACTTTACAATTAATATATCTCTGAAACTAGCAGTTTTAAAGTATTTCTAGTCAAAACAGTTTACAGAACATAACATCTAAACAAAACTACGTGATAAAAATAAAGACTTTCGGCTGCCAATGAATAGTAAGTAGATGTAAATAGCAAAATCTTTGGTTTCATACAACCAATAGGTATGATAACGTTGGGCGTGTTCCTTACTTCGCACATACATTGTAGGGAAATATTCAGAAGAAATATTTTCTGCAAATACTAACGTATTCGACAATGCAAATGAATTGTGCCTAGTAAACAATGAGGGTTTAGAAGGAGAAGCACAGCCTACTGCCCTATAAGACTTCAGAGAGAACGGCGTATTGTCCTCTGAAATGTTGCAGTCAGCCATGCTAGGTGTCTCTTCTGTGCCTGGTACATGAACATACAGTGGATATTTCTAACAGGAAACCATATTACTAGAGGCACCTGTTTTTTGCAATGCACGAAATTGCGAAATTTCCACGAAATATACATAATTAACCTGAAATCACAAAATAATTATTTACTTGTGAAATTAGCACAAAAAACGGACCACATTTCCGTTACGAGCGTCGAAACACTTCTGTTTCGAGATATCGATAGAGTAATACGGCGTTAATCGTGCGACATTCAATAGGTTGAATCAATAGTCAAAGTAACAGGATGCTTACGTAAAATGGCGTGTTCCATAGGCGTAGTCGTTTAGATTAAATATTTTTTGCTCTTAGTCTCGAGTTTGTACATTAAAATGGTTGTTACGGTCTTTGACAGGGCAGCGGAGTTTGCTGCAGATGATTTTTATGTTTTCGACAGCGCAAACATAATTTTAACGTGAAAATTCTGCAATGTAAGAATTTAATGGCAGAGAAAGGACATGTACGTTAAGCATATAAACAACAGTGCGGTACACAAAGTTAACAAGGAGAGGTCACAAGAAAATGCGAAAAGACAAGTTTCTCTCCATCAGCAATGGCTACACAGAACAAGGCAAAAGTCAATAAAAATGAATTTATCATGTCTACAACTCGAGCATTTATGGAAGCAAATATTCCTTTGGAAAAACTCGATAACCCCAAACTGCAGCATTGGATGAGTAAATACATTCAAGGTATTTATGCAGCCAATAAAATAGTCTTTCTTAATTGTTTACTATGTTTGCAATTTCGAATTATTCATGTCGGTTATTATAAACGTATTTTACTACTGCCTGGAATAAATGTTCGTATAGCCTAAACATTTTTCACTGGTTACACGCCGCAGCAAAATGTGATTTTTCTATATTACCTGATGGAATTCTGTGAGTAATGTATCCTCTTTTGATTATTTAATTGTACAGGAGCTTTTTTTTTGTTAGGTTCTGGAGATTTGCCTTCTGCTGGTAGACTTCGGGAACGTTATGTTCCCGAGATAATTCATGAGGAAGCAAGAATGAAAAAAGCAGTAAAAGACGAACGAGTCTCGATTTTGTGCGATTAAACCACAGACAGAAAGGGGCAGTGTGTCTTTACAGCGCTCAAAGCGCTAGAGTGTGGGGACCATTCGGTCTAAAAAATTTATGTGGGAGGGGTGAAAATCCTGAAAAATGCCAATGCCACTGAATGTTCCCAGGCAATTGTAGGCGTTGTTCAAAAGTTGGATATTCAGTATGGGAACGTTGTCTCCATTACCTCAGATTCAGCTAGCTACATGGGAAAGTGCACGAAAGCAATCAGGATTTTGGTGTCGGAGGAACTAGTACATACTCAGTGCTAGACCCATAAGTTAAACTTGGTGGGCAATGTTTGGGCAACAAAACTCACTGACTTGAACAACTGTGTGGTCCAAACAAAACACTTATATCTCAACACACGTTAAAGAAAACATGCATGTATTCAATTCTTGACAGAAATATATAATAATAAAGAGAGCAAAACTGTTCCCCATTCCAGTTGTTACTCATTGGAACTCCTGGTTCAAAAGTGTGGAATATCTGCATACATGAATACTTGCACAATATTGTTGAATTTGTGGAAAATGTTGATGACGAGAGTGTTGCTGTGCACTATTTTAAGGCTTTAAACCCATCTGAAGTGCAAAATTACACTGTACGGCAGTTACGCTCATAAAGCACTTTTCAAAATGTAGCAACCTACTTTTGTTAATAGAAAGTAACAAAATACCTCTAGCTCACATACTTAATTCAAAATTGAGTTACCTTTATTTGAAAAAACTTCAGCTAAACTGGCTCAGCTATCAAAACACTGTCCGGTACAGTTGACTTCTCTTTCCAAGTCTGTTGGTGACTGCAGTTTACAAAAACTACACCACTTAATTGACACAGATGCAGGTAAGGACTTAATTTCTTTCCTTGGTAAGCTATTTGAACCAAGGGCTGTAGTACACAATGATATGGGAAACAATGAAGTCTGTGAGTTGATGAGGAATTTCCAAAGCTTAAGGAGCTTTCATCAAGCTAAGTGGTTGAACCATACTCTGTCTTCAAAATAAACATTTGTAGATTATGTAAAGAGGGCAAGGATGTTGATGTAACTTTAGTATTATTGTCAATTAAATCAGAGTTCCCTAGTTTTGTAAATGTTGCTGTTAAGTCAGTTTGGATTCCAGTGAACAACGTCGACTGTGAAAGGTAATTTTCAATGTATAGCTGTGTAATTTCGGACAATTCACTCCTGACAATATGGAACTGATGTTGTCTATGGCAGTGTCAGATTGAGATAAGTTTTTTTTTGTATGTGCTTCTCTTTTGAGTAAATATTTTAGCTTAGGAAACATTCCAGAGACAAAACTGCAAAGTAGATGTATATTTGTGCTACTTTTTTATATTGCTTTTGTTATATAATATGTATAATTAGGCAAATTAACAAAAATATTTTGAAATTGGTACATAAAATTCAAAAAGAAATGTATAGCTTCACAGAATTATGCATTCGAACTGAATGGTTACTTTAGAAATGTTAGTTATGCCGACAAATTATTATTTATAAGTTTTAGAATTTTTTTTTAAATTAACGAAATTTTTGACGAAATGGAAACAAAAGTGACAAAAAATATACAGAAATCATCTTACCGAAATTTACAAAATCAACTGAATATTTTCACCAAAAACAGGTGTGTCTACATATTACACAAAGCGTTGGTACCATGCACAAGATGTACTAAGCACGAAGGAATGTGATACATTGCTGGTTATGTAGCATACATGTACAGGAAAGAATTTCCACCTCACTGTAGTATCTCCTGTATGTGTTAAAAACAAGTTACTTTATATCACATTTGTTTTAAAGGGAGGTCTCCTGTACCCATCTGACATTTTTTTTCATGTATTATGACAGCTGAACACTATTTCAGTACATTTCATGGAATATGCATCAACAAAGATGATACTGTCCTCCGTACATTAATACGTAATCAGTTCCCAGTCCAAGTCAATAGCTGCTTTGTTAGAATGAGAACATACATTCAAATGAAATACTTGAATGACAGACTAAAATGTCCAGACAATGTCAGAAAGCTGGGAGAAAAAAATGTGTTTCTTAAATGTATCCACAATGTGTGTTTAATGTCTTTTATGTTCATTAAAAGTGTAAGTATTGTCGGTGTAGACTTTACTTCTGTCCCTTGTAAAGAGATACGCAGTGTCTCAATTGGAGGGTACCGTCATTTAGAAACAGACTGAAATATATCAACGTAATAATATTATTATTATCCTATTCAATAATCTCCTTTCAGTATATCTTACCTATTATTACTATTAGGGACAGTTGTTCTTCGCGTCGTGCGAAAACATGAAATAAATGTGAAAAACACATTTTCCTTCGAAAAATCACATTGCTTGCGAAACAACCTCAAAAAATAGCGAGAAAAGAACGAAAAAATAGTTTCAGCGATGAACCACATTGCTTACGTCGGGTAATTCATTGTATTGATTCTGTATATAAGTCGTCGTGAGAACATTACATGTAATTGATATATCGATACAGTCATTGCGTTTAGTCACAAGTCAGTCAGCCAGCAATACGATCATCTGTTTCGGCAATAAAGAAACGTGAATTTTTATTCAACCTTTGCCTTTTGTCAGTTTTCACAAAATTACCTTGTTCACATTAGCGATCAGATAGATAGCATAAATTGGTGTAACATTTAACACTGGTTTAGTTTTGCAGGTAAGGTAATGTGAAGATGTTTTGTGCGGCGCCAAAGTATTGATGAAGTATTGAAATGGTTGTGATTGTATATGACCGGGAAAGAGAATTTGCTGATGAAGGATTTTATATTTTTGACAAAGCAAAAAAAAAAAAAAAAATACTAATGTGTAAATATTGGAATATGCCAATTGAGTGGGAAAGGAAGGATATGTGCATCAAGCCCATAAAACAAAGTGTCTCACACAAAAAAAATAAGAAGAGGATGGGAGCATCGTCTGAGGTTAAACGACAGTCTTCCTTAGCGCAAATAGTTACAGGTGCTAAGAGAGCCGAGCAGAATAAGCAGAAATTTGTTTTATCCACTACTAGAGCACTCATGTAGGCCAACATTCCTTTACAAAAAGTTGATCATCCTAGTCTTCGCGAGTGGATAAATAAATACATTTTAGGTATGTTTCGGCGATCATTTCTGTCAATGACTGTAAAATGCAAATATTTTCTGAAAACCTGAGAAAAATCCTGACTATAATACACATGATAGTAAAGCTGCGCAGATTCAGATTTCCGATCGTTCTGTCTTAAAATAGCGACCAACCAATTTAGGTTATTTTTGATAACGTAATTGTCAAGTAAAGTTCACAAAGAATTGGTATTTTCTCTATTACATGTAGGGTTTTACTTACATTTTAAACGATAACCTCAAAACCAACCGTGTATGAACGTAAACAGTATTCGTTCCGCTGTTCGTCATAGAGAACATCAGCACTAGAAGCGTAATTGGAATATTTGGCTGTAATTCAGCGCTACTGTCACATTATGGCCGACGTCTTGAGGCTGCTTTTGCGGAAATTTTGTGGCTAGTGCACTTTAGTTATTCACATAGCTGGTTTGTGTTCTTGTATGTAAACAGACATCTTGGTTAGAAATTTATTTTGTCAAGAAACGCAAAATGGAACATGACAGTTGAAAATGGGGAAGTATGGCTCTTCAAGTGCATAGCTACGATGCATATTTCAAAGTTTTGGTGGCAAGATCTGCCATTGCAAATAAGAACAGAGCGGCATCACAGTGTTATGACATCATGGAGGCAAATATACATTGTTGGAGAAAAGATTTACCAAAACTTCAAGAATGTAACAAAACCTGACGTGTGTTTCAGGGCCCCACAAAAGGACGACACGACGAACTCGAGAAAGATGTTGTCAAGTTCATTCAAGAGAAGCGGAATGCAAGCATACTGATGTCACAAGAGATAATTTGTTTGAAAGCTCTTGAAGTAGGTTGGATATTGCTCCAGGTGGGATGACTAGACAGACAGTTGCAGGTTCTGATGTAGTCAATAAACCTTTCAATGATTTATTAAAGAAGTACAGTGATTGGCTCTAGCAGATCATGCTCTGACTCGTACGAGCAAGATAAAGAAAGTTTCACCTGGCACATTGATCAAGTGGATTTTAGCTTCATGGCAACAAATTTCAAAGGACAGCATTCATAAAGGGTTTCAAAAGACGTATTTCCAATGCATTTGATGGGGCTGACAATTTGCTGTGGGCTGCTCCAGGTGATGTCAGTTCATCTGATGAAGATGCTGACTGGGAAAAAGGAAGCAAAGACCCTAGTTCAACTGATGACACAAGTGGTGATGCTGCTGCTACAAGTGATGGGGATTAATTATCTATAAAAATTTCAGTAGTATATAGAGGACTATTGGTTAAAAGAGATTTTCATAACTGCCCACAGTGAGAAAAAGACTTAAGTATGTGCTATTCATAATTAAATAATACAATTAAACTTTTGGTTAATAGTTGTTTTGTCACTTTTATCAACTTAGAACAATGAAATAGATCTGTTGTGGTCTGTTAAAAAGGTAAATGTCTTATATTCATAACCAACTAACTTTTCATTCTGGCATTTGTAAAATTGGAAGGTTCTTATTTTTGTGGCCGTCTTACGTAGGGCTGGGCCACTGCAGATACCGATGCCAAAGTATCTGCCGATATTTAAAGTGTCAGCATCTGAAGTACTTTCAGAAAAAAATTTCAGAACCTTTACATTGATACCATATCATAATAAGTAACTAGGATATTCAAATTTATGGTGTGCACAACTGAATAAATACCGTATTTCATCATAGTCTCCATAACAGAATCATTTAACCTCAATAATTATGAATTAAAATTATCCAGTTAATTTATGTAGTAAAATGGTTTTCAGTAATTTATCGTTGTATTGCAACACTTTTGTTTCGTGTTTACAATACATCACCGCACCAGAGATGTTATCCGAAGTTAAAATTACAACACTCAAAACTTCAACAAAAAAATGGTTACAGTTGTAATAGATTATGTTTAGCGCCTGTAAATACTGTTAAAACTGTGAGCAGCAACACTGAGAATACGTCCCGAGAACCAGTACTTATATAGTCGGCCATCTTGTGTATTTGTCTCGCCTAGCCTATCTGCGATGTTGCTATATGAAAACAAAGCAACGGAAAAAAACCGGCTGCTGTAACGCAAAACACTCGTTTCCTCATAAACAGATACTATATTTAAGTTTGAATTGATATATTTTAGTGTACTTTGTAATGTGTTTAATATAGTGTGAATATAATGGATGGCAAGAAAAGTGATGTGTGGCAGTATTTCACTGTAAGTGCATGGGATAGTTCCAAAGCTGTGTGTACATATTTCAATGCACGTATTTCACGTGGTGGGGAGCATAAAAAGAAATTTCACAACCTCAAATATGAAAAAGCACTTGAATGCAATGCACAGACAAGAGGTTAAGCTACCTAACCCCAAACTTATCAGTGAGTCAATGTCTCCAAAAGCACATGTAAATGACTCCACTAGCTCAAGTATGAATAGGCCTTCTACTAGTTTACCCTCTATTTCTTCCAGTTCAACATCTGATTCTCCAAGTTCAACATCTGCTTTAAGTGCCTTAGGCGTACCATCTACAATACCAACTTACACTCTGAACTTCTGTAGAATTGACAGCATGTTTGAAAAACTTATGCCTTTGTCATCAACAAGTACTAGGTCAATTTATATTACAGAACTGATTGGGAAAATTATATGTACTGATATGCTGTCCTTTAGAATTGTAGAAGGTGAGGGTTTTTCAAACTTGATTCCATACTTAGAGCCACAGTACACAATACCCAACAGAACAACATTCTCCAGAATTGTTATTCCTAACTTGTAAGGAAGAGTAGGAGTTCACTAGGTTTTGGAACCAGTAGAGCATATTTCCATAACAAATGACATGTGGTGCACACATTCTAATGTGCCTTGACGTACAGTAATTCCTTTCCAACTTGTGCGACAAACTGCAGAAAATATTGTTGAAGTGCTACAAGAATCTCTTCAGATGTGGAATGTAAACCGCAATAAAATACATGCTGTTGTGACCGACAATGCTGCAAAGTAAGTAAGTGCTGTTTCTTTGATTGGATGTAATCACATTCCTTGCACAGCCCACACATTGCAACTTGTTATTAAGGAAACACTTTTTGGTCAATGAAACATTTCCGATATGTGTGGAAAAGCCAAAAGAATTGCTGGTCACTTCAAGCACGCCATCAAAGTAAGTAAGTTACTCAAGAATTTTCAAGAAAGTAACAACTTGCCAACTCACACGCTCATTCAAGATGAACATACACGTTGGGATAGTACATATTTAATGCTAGAACGTCTGATAGAATTACGTCGGGCAATCACCTGCCTTTAGACTGAATTAAATAATCTGAATGTTGAGTTATCATCTTCTGAATGGCGTCTATCAGAACAAACACTTAAGATTTTTCACACAGCAACCCTGAATATTAGCAATGCTAACACCACAGTATCCAAAGTCATTCCCACAGTAAATGGCCTTAACGCTCAACTTGTTAAAATGTCAGAAAATGAAAATAACTATGGCTTAAAGGCAATTCAAAAGACATGGTACAATTACTAAATCATTGTTTTGAGGACTTGGAGAATATAACAAATGTTTCCATTGCAACCATCCTAGACCCGAGGTTTAAGAAAAATAGTTTTTTCTTCAAACAAAGTGCAAATAATGCAACTCGGCACTTACTGGAAGATACAGGATGCACAGCAATACCAGCACCAGGAGAATCTTCATCACACAACACCTCAGTGGAACCAACACTTCCAGGTGAGCCACCCAATAATAAAAGCAGTCATGTTATGTTCTCAATTTATTCGAGCATAATTAATCAGGCAGTAGCTTCATCACTAGTCAAGGTCACCTGAAATTGAATTGGAAATGTATTTAGTCAAGCCGCTTAGTCCTATTTCTTCTGATCTACTTGCATATTGGAACAAGTTACGATAAGGTTACGCAATGCTGCAAAAAAAATACCTTTCAGCACCTTCAGGTTGGTTGAATCAGAGAGACTTTTTAGCACTGCTGGTCTTGTTGGCTCTAAGAAAATAAAAACTTAATTTCCTTAGAAGCTTGAAAAGTTACGTCAACTTGTATTCTTGAACAAAAATTTAGTAGTTTGAGATCCAAAAGCAGCAAATTAAAAAAACATTGAGTTTGGTGCAACATTTAGTAGACTGTGTATCACTTTAGTTAATGTAGTAAAGCCACAGAGTTCATGGTCCTATTCAAAGGTGAAATATTGTGTTAATGGTTGCAGACACGTATTTTTTTCGTAACTGCTGTAAATAATTTTTTCCAAGCTAAAATAATGTTGTGTTAAACTGTTAACTTGAATAACGATTTTACACTTGACTCTCGTTCATTGCTTAGTGCTTAACATGTGTATTCATTTTTGAAGAATTTTTCTTTCTTTTCAAAACTGTTAAATATTGTTTTATTAATGAGCTATGATCAAGCTGTTGCTTAGGCTAACTTAAATAATGGTGTGCTTATTCAAGTTATTGTACTACTTGTGTGTTTTTTTTTCATTGGTTTAATAAAACAAAATTAAATTACTTTATACGGTAATAACTATTCAGTACTAAGAAAACTAAATATTCTAATACAGTTCCAAACATTTTTAAAAAGGCTGTAGGATAGCTGTTAATATTAGGTAAATTGTGGGATAAGAAATGTTAACGCAAACAAAACATAAAAACTGAAATATTCCAGAAATCAATACGGGTTAAGGAAACCGTTTGATAGGCCTAGTAATATCTACATTTATTACCTCTCTATTTCCTTCTACACAATATTCCACTGAATTCATGTTTTTAGAAATATAGTAAATGTTACTAACTATTATGATTTCCTATTCAAAATTCTCTCTACGTACTGTTACATTTTACATAGCATTTGGAATCATTTTTAATGTTTTGTTGTTATAACTATAATTTGATAATAGTACAATTGTTTAAAATCTTTAAATATGTAGGAGATATACCAACAGCCGGCAGACTGAGGGAGGGTTATGTACCTGATATCATGAAAGAAGAAGCAGCACGAATGTAAGCAGCTGTCAAAGACCAACATTTATCCGTACTTTGTGATAAGACCACCAACAGGAAGGGGAGTGTGTTTTCATGGTCTTAGTCATAGTTTTAGGGTGTGGAGAAGCAACAGTTCAAAAACTTTATATTGAGGGCATAAAAATTCTAAAAAACACAAATGCTACAGTATGTTCACAAGCCATTGTTAACTTTGTACAGAAACTGGAAATTGGATATTGAAAACATTGAGTCAATAACCTCAGATTCTGCATGTTACATGTCTAAGTGTACTGGGGCAATAAGAGTTCTGGTTTCAGAGAGTTGAATTCACACGCAATGTTGGGTGCACAAACTGAACAAAGTGGGGAATACATGGTGTTTGGAGGAGCTCAATACTTGTGTTAATCAAGCAAAGCATGCATTTTTAAATACACGTAAACAAAGCATGCCTACTTACAGTTCTAATAACTAAGTGTGAAGATCAGCCTCAGAAACCCAAATTTTTCCCAATCCCGGTTATTGCACGGTGGAATTCATGGTTACTTAGTGTTGAATATTTGAGTGAATATATGCATGGTTTAATGGAGTTTTTGCAAATGCTAGAGGAAGAAAGCATCAATGTGCTGTACTTCAAGAAGCAGACTGCATGTGATGTTAGAAAAATACATTGTCAAGCAGTTGCTCTTCTTGAACATTACTTGAACATTTCGAGAGTTCTAGTGTTCCAATAGCAGCAACTCTCTCTTCTAAGATTACTGACCTCAGAAAAATGTTTGAGTTATTGAAAGATTTTTTTTTTTCGAGAAAACAACAGACACACTTAAAACAATTTCTAAACAAAATCAGTTACAGTTGACATCACAGTTGAAGTTGATAGGAGAAAAAGAGTCTTCAAAAATCAGATACATAGTTTGATTGAGTCTGATAGTGCTAAAGAGTTTCTTGCATGTGTTGGTAAACTATTTAAGCCAAGAAATATTTTAAAATTGTCTTTGGAAAATCAAGACGACGTGATGCACTGGTCAGTCAAGCAAATTCCTTCTGGGGAAAAAGGTAGTTACTTCTCGACAGATGGATACATCACAGTTTTGGTGCCTAAAATTTGATTGGTAATGTGGCTTTGACGTGTTCAGGAAGCACACATGGCCATTTACTCATTTTTATTATTCTCAAACTAAATTTTAAATTACGGTACAAAATTTGTTTCCCAACCATGCACGAGGCCATAGCAATATCAAATTACAGAAAAACTCTCCTTCTGAAGTTGCTGCTACATGTTAAATGCAACTAATGCACTTTTCATGATAATTTAAGTGCCTAAGTTTTGCAGAGTGCTGCAAAGTAATAGTACTGGCCAAGAGATTGTAATTTGTTAAAACAATAGTAATAAACCAAGTAATATTGCCAGAAAACAATCAAAATTGTACTTTTTTAAAATGAATCTTGGTAAACTACCCACTGTGATGAGATACCATTCAAATGAAGATGCTAAGATGCAACAAATGTACACCCACCTTAAGGGTTGATAAAACGTTTATCGCATGACCAATACAGAACAATCAACAGAATCCTTCATTTCGTGTAATTTGCAGTAGCTTACAAAAACAAAATTCAAGCTTCATCTCCTGATCTCTATGAGATTCAACTTGCACAGAAAATTCTCACACGAGAATTAAGTGCTTTTACACAATGCAAAATGGGTGACCTACTAAGTGAAATACAGAGAGAAACATTCACGTGCCAATATCGCAGTAAAACTTTGCCTATAATGATAAAAGCTTATGACCTTGGATTATACAGATCACAGTACCAGTAAAATAATACTATGCAAACAAATTGTTTACATTAAAAAACTAGATATTAAATAATTCACTGTATTAACAGTCTCCCTCCAATATTCCCTGAACATTTTCCTATCTCACTTAATTTATTTTAGTAAAAATACTTTTCGCAACATAAATATGTAATCAGATTTCTCTTTTCACACCTGCACACAAACACACTGCTATTATCGCAAGTCTTTGATGACAGAATCACTCGTTTCATGCAAAAACTCTACTGAAAAGAGGATGTGCTCTACCTTATATCACGCAAAATCCATCTTGAACAGTTTTTTTTCCACCCGAGATTTAGTTTCAGATCGGAATCTTGGATGAGTTATGCATGTGTCTTACGTTGTGTGAAATTTGTTTTAGTGCGAAATTGACACATCACAACAAAAGTTACACACATATCTTGCATCATGTAAAAGGTTACTTTAAACGTACGGTCTATATTGCACAGTCCTCCGCATTTGATTTCTAGACACAAACTAGATATTACACACACAGGTAAAAAATAAAACTAACCTAGAGATTCCAGGTGAATCACAGATATACAGAGTGAACATCAAGACGCGAGTGCTTACCAGTGGTGAACCAGCCAATCACAGCTAGTCTTCTAGGATGTGCAGTGTATGTGGGACATGCGAGAGCTAGCGTGGCCCTGTGAATCACGGCTGGCCATCTAACGGACGAGTGGCTCGTCTTAGGTCTCCCGGTGGCAGATAATTTCAAGAAGAGCCAACCTCATATTAAAAAAAATTAATACAATAGGGAGAGGGAGGGGAGCAGCGAAACTGTGTATCTTCACGAGCCTTGAAGGAGCGAACCATCTAATGGCTGCAGCCTTCTCAGGAGTCCAGCACAAGAGGAAATAATGCTTTGCCCGTTCCCAACCACAGGCAGGACTGTATACCAAAGACGAGCCACAAGAGCACTGGCCTAGCTCTGGCCAACGACACGTGGGCAGTCTGGAGCCACGCGGATGCAGAAGCTCCTGGCCAGGAAGGAACTCTAGAGGAAGAGCGTCTGGCCGGAGAAGGTTGCGGGGTCAGACAACACCAGACTGGCGACCAGCTCCGACAGGCGGCGGTCCTCACCCGGGCTCAGGCAGTGGATCACGACGACGCCCTTGCGCAGCTTCTCGTAGTGGCGCGCCATGTTGCGCCCGCTGCAGTGCAGGTCGTACACAGTCGTTGTCTGCATGCCGTCCGAGTTGCTGTGGTCCATCACGTGCACTATCAGTCCCTGCGATAACAACACATCCTCCAATCATGACTGGCTTGCAGCTGCAACAATACTATATTAGTTCTCAATAACATCTTACGAACGCTGCCAACTCGGGAGCCATGGCAAGGATTACATTAAATTGAGCCTGTTCACCTTTCACGAGATCACTTTCAGGCAAAAGCCATTTTCTGCATTCAGAAGCGTAATATATGTATTGCTACAAAAATGTTGGATAAAAATTAATGACTAGGTGATTTTAAGTTACTTTTCAGTATGAAAATACATACAGTATTTGCTACAGTTTTTAGGGCATTGGAAAACAACCTAAATGATCCTATAGGAATGTGAGCCACACCGAGTCAAACAAAACACTGTATTTGCATAAATGCAGGATCGATAGTAGAGTACCATATCAGTCCACCATAGTTTATTTATGATAAATATAATGAATCTCTATCCTTACTCTCTTTCCTGCCCTGCTTACTTAGCTTGTTTGTGTCCCGAGAGTATTAATTATAAATGAATTTCTGTAAAAATAACTCCAAATAAATCCAGTTTAAAGACAGAATGAAACCTCTTTAACATAAAGTTTTCACAAATAAAGTGTGATTTTCTTTCCTCTTAGAATGAGGTCATAAAACATTTAACAAAAAGCATTACGGTTCCATGACTACCTAAGTAACGAAATGTAGCAGGTTCACGTAGAATCAACAACTGGAGTCAATAAAAGCAAAGACAGGTACTTGTATACCGGAGTACTTCAAGGAAGTATACTAGCACCACTAATTTTCTCTATATACGCTTCGGAGCTCCCCAAACAACTTAAATTTGTTTCGTACCACCAGTCTGCAGACGATACAAAACTATACCTGGAAACTGATTTACATGGAATTTAAAATACAGTTGAAAAAATTAATTAGGACCTAGATAGACTACACAAATGGTGCACTGAAAGTAAATGAAGACAAATTCATAGTCATGGGGATAAACAAGATGTTGAACAAATTTAATAACATCACCAAAATAACAATCAATGGTAGCCTAGTCCCCGCTGCAACTTACATCGTAACCTAGGAGTAACATTAGACCCACACCTAACCTGGAAAAACTAAGTCTGTAATACTCACTCTGAACGTATAACAAATTCCAACGTATTCTCCCACAAGACCTAAAACTTAAAGTTATGCGACAACCTTGTTTTTGTCACCATTCACCTACTGCGCAGGACTATTTAAAACCATAGAAAACACACTTCATTACAGAATACAAAAACTTTAAAACGCTTGTCTTAGATTCGCCTACAATAAAAAAAAAAAACACAACACAGAAATCGTCAAAATCTGGCTGGTTAAACATGGGAAACAAAGGACGCTTACACTTTCAACTCAGCTGAAGTCAATTATTGTTAAGTGATACGTACCCAGTACGTATCATCCAAAATTGTACAACATAACGCAGTCCATTCATACAACACTAGACATAGGACAAACTCTCCGACAACCAGACACGGAAGTGCACTCTACAAACAATTGTTCACGTACAAAGCAAGTCATCTCTGGAATATGTTATCAGAAGAACAAAAACAAATAATTTCAGTTAAGAACTACAGGGCAAAATACAAATATATGTTATTAGAACAAAACTGTCAGTAAAAACAAATGATATTTTGCTTACAGCACATTCCTTAGGCACTATTTCATTGAATACTACATATAATGTATGTGTTACTTATACATAGTCTAATTTGTTCAAAATGTAATGATGCATCCATCACTGAATTGTACCGTATTTGTTTAATCTATCGCATTATGTACCAAACTATCTATTGTAATGATTTACTTATTGTATTGCTTTATTATTGTATTGTTTTTACTTATTGTATTATGTTATCTTTTGTATTTTTTTTTTTTTACATGATAGTGAAGATGACTATATAAAAATATGTTAACTGCAAATTGTAAACAGACCTTGGAGCTGAATTTTGTTTGTGTATAAATAAATATATAAATAAATATATATATATAAGTAAATATATAAAAAAATATATATAAATAAATCTATGTATATAAATAAATATATATAAATCAATAAACAAATAAATATATAAATAAATATATAAATATATAAATAAATAAACAAACAAAAAAAAACAAAAATAAAAAAATATATAAAAAATAAATAAATAAGAGTGCCTTTGAATGGCAGCAATCGTCCTTTGTAATCTTTGGAATTCCAGCTAATGAAGTTTCTGATAATGGACCTCCTTTAACTTTATGTAATTTCATTTTCTGCAGCAAATGGAATAAAAGCTATTAAGAGTCTACCACATCCCCCCTAAGTCAAATATTTTCGTAGAACTATGTGTCCAATCACTAAAGCAGGCCTCAAAAATATAGGTGATCGAAGATAACTACAGAAACAGTCATGTACCTCTCATCGTCTAGAGGAATTCCTCCTGGTGTATAGAAACACCCAGTGTATGGTGTCAGGGAAAAGCCTTTCAGAAGTCATATTTAAAACAAAGTCGTGTAAGGGACTGTAAGTAATTCTGGACACCCAGTGTGTAGTTTAGTTCGCTACACCCAGTAGCTCGCTGCTTGCCATTGGCTAGTTGTTGTCAGGCGACAACTCAGACGTCAGCCGCGTGCTAGCCGGCCCGCCCCCGCCGCGCTCAGAGCGCGAGGCAGTTCGTAGTTAGCAGTCCGCGAGGCATGACGTGTTGTAGGAGTGTTCAGTCAGACGCCCGCGCAGTAAGACGTGCTGTGATGTCCGTTGCTAGTTAGCAGTCCGAGCAGTAGACGTGTCTTTAGTACTAGCATGACAAGTGTGGTAAGACGTCCGCGTGTATAGACGTAGGCGCGCAGTAATGAGAGCACGAGTACTAGAGACGCATGTAGACTAGAGACCTAAGCATGGGCCGCCGGCGAGCACGCGTGAGTGCCCCACAGAGACGTCACCCTTGCTGTATAGTGTGTGGGACATTAACATGTCAATAAATGGGTGAGACGCACACCATAACGTATTACGATCTTGTTAATTGTGACACCCGACATACCCACATTCAGGCCTTCGACCATCACGGGCCTAGAGACGACATAATCAGGTGTCTGCACTGTCCAGCGCAGTGCTCGAAATCCCGTGTAACGCCCTATATTAAAAAAGGGGCAGTTACAGAGTTGGTGTCAGAAGTGGGATGACACCTATTTTTTGTCGTTTGTAGGTATGCCGGAAATTACAGTCTGTCGGAATCGTGTGACTGTACCGTCGTGTCATGTCATGTCGTGCCCAGCCGTGCTGGATGATCGTCATGAACATTTCCGTGTTCGTGTTAGTGTTCTGGACTGACGCCGCTACACTCACTCGTGAACGCACGTTGCTAACACGTGAACGCATCGTGCAGCCGCGATGTGTCTCGGGTATGCGTCCTGCTGTCCGCCGGGCAAAGTCAAGACATCCGCGAGCCGGCCTGCAGCTTGCACGTCAGCAGATGCCGCACGTCGCCGCGCTGGACAGTTTCCTCCCCCCCTGCCCTTCCGCGCCTGTCGACCGCGCCGTCAGCAAGAAGCCGCGCGTCGCCTGTTCTCTCGTCCTCTCCACACGTCCATGTTTGTCGTTCGTCCGTACTTGGCTATCTCTCGTCCGCGTTCATGTTACCGCCGTGTTGGTCTCCTCCCGTCGTCCGCAGTACCTGGAATGAAGATAACGCGATCTTCCACACCGCGTGTCAACATGTGTAGTTTGTCCGCGATCCTCATGTCTACCTGGAGTTCTAATGCAGCCTGGACCACGACATCGCTGGAGTGAGGTGAAATGCTCTTTCCTGTTATTCTTGTCACGTTAGTCACCATGGCGTCAACTGTAAACCTGGAAGGTCGTGAGCTGGACCTGCAAGCAGCCCTAAATCACCTTGCCTCCCGACTAGAAAGCGTTGAGCGCGAAAATGCAGAACTTAAAAGACGTGAAACCAGTACTCCTCTTAATGTAAATAATTCTGACGTGTCTAACGCTGGTCTAACACCTGTAAGAAATTTCACTTTGTTGCCAACAATCCCAGTATTTAGTGGAAAATCGGAAGATAATGTGAAGGTATTCTTCATTAAAATTGAACAAGCTGCCAATGTTTGTAGTTGGTCAGAAAATGAATTGTTAGCATTTGTTAAACTCAGACTCGCTGGTGAAGCTTTAGATTTCGTCCTTGCTGATAGTGCTTGCCAGGAAGCTAACAGTTATGAGCAGCTTAAGAAACATCTTATAGAACGTTTTGGCCGGAAACACACGACTCGTTTTTACAGAGAACAGTTGAGTCGATTGAAAATTTTTGATCATGAATCTGTTGAACAGTTTGCTGACCGGATACGCAAAATTAATGCCAACACATACGAGTTAGGTCCTAATAGTGAACGGAATGAAGCTATTAAGCATGAGGCTGATCAACGAGCCCTCGATGCTTTCTTGAATGATTTAAGGGGTGAAGTAGGCAAGTTTACACGTATTTCTCACCCGCAAAGTTTTAAAGAAGCCCTTGAGTCTGCAATAAATGTTGTCGAGGCAGACACACGTCCTGGTAAATAGCTGGTAAACAATGGTGCTGGTAAGTCGGTATTTGCCACAAAACAAGTCAGAGAAACATGTAATTTCTGCAACACGGTAGGTCACAAGTTTAAGGATTGCCGCAAGAGGGCAAAAGCATGTTTTGGTTGTGGAAAGTCAGGACACATGGTACGTGAGTGTCCTAACAGACAGCAGAGGTACAAGAAGCCAGATCCTCCTGCGAATGAAGAAGGTAAGTTAAACACTTACAGGGCTGGACTAGCCACAAGTCACAGTCCTCATTAAGGTGCATACCTGCAACAGTGTCTGACAATGACTTAAATGAGTTAACAATAGTTGTGCATTACAGAGGTAGACCACTCAAGTTGTTAATAGATACTGGCGCTCAAGTATCACTTATGTGGCATCATGTTGTTGGAGACTCAGTCTTGAAGAGTCTCAGGAAGCCCACATTTAGTATTACAGGTCTTTCAGGCCGTAA